>STHB01000010.1:246868-266823 GCA_018908115.1 Anopheles rivulorum
GTGTGGCAGAAACGCTACGATTGTAAATACACACGCGTCGTTTTGGGTGAAAACTGATGAAGAAAAACCGACCAGGCTTAAAAGTTATGCGCTTTACTAAAGACCAGTTTCCCGTGACGCAACTGCCGATGGTATCGCGATGAATTGCAATATAATGTGTATAATACAAACAATTGAGTGGGTTGTAAGTGTGGCCTGAGTTAGAACGTTGCTACTGCATAACCCAATGCAAAGAAAAACATAGCAAATGCACGGATACTATTGATAAAGTTGACGGCTACGCGTACGGTTGTTGGCGACATATTACCGCGTGCATCACAAATAGTATTGTATTTATAAGATTATTTGAGTGCACATTTCGCTTGGTGGTAAGATTGCACGATTGTGTTACATTGCTTTGACCAGCCCGAAAACGATGCAGTCAAAAAAGCTTCCCACTGTGAATCTTCCCATCATGCATTTGGACAGCTCCCCTAGTTCCGGACATGGCAGAGAAGCTGTTTTTGTTTTGAATTTGAATTCAAAAGATTCAAAATGGATCTTGATGTGGATAGCGAAAAGCATTCCTGTTTGTTGCTGATATGTGAAAACGGTTCTCATATGGATGTTTTGCATAAAAAGTTGTTTGTTTTAGGTAACTTAAAGTTTGAACCAATTGACATTTGAATTAAATCTGACACTAACGCCACGAGGAGGTGTAATGCAGCTTTTGTGGTACAAAGGGGTTGTTGAAAACTAAAATCGTGTTTTATCCATTTTGTAGCAAGCATATTTGGTGACAATGGAGGATTTGAGAGATATCGAAGATCAGCCATACCACGACTCGCAGGATTTAGTAGAGTATACAACAGAAGATGAACCAGATGAACTGGAACATGGCACTATGAATATCGATTTAGAAGATTTAGTGGAAGAATCTAACCAACCGGAGGAATCTACTGACGAGGCAAGTTGTTGGGAAAAGGAGTATTCGTAAGTAAAGGTTAGTGTGCTTATTTCAAAGTTTTTTTTTACTTACCTTCAAGGAGTACGAAAATTATGAAGAAGATGAAAAGTCTAGCAGCATTAATCTACCGGAGAGTAGCAAAACAATGCAAGGAATAAAAAATACAGTGTCTGTTTCGGGATTGCAGAAGATTGGCAATAATTCCACCACGGAACGTGTGTCGCCGAAAGTGGTGATGGGACCGCAAAGTACCACAGCTCCAACTACGACGACCCCGATGAAATTACTGAACACTTCACGAACCTCCATGCCGTCCACGATGGCAACAACATCCTACCGATTGTTAAACTCGGAAGGCACCATGATCGTAAACGTTTCCAACAAACCTGCTGCAATGAAGAAGCTAATTTCGGTTTCTAGTCCTGTTATATCTCAACAAAATCCTGCCAATAGAGTACTGCTTAACACGAAAGCACAAGTGATGCATATTCAGCCACAAACTCTACCAACGACTTCAGGGGCTGGGCTTAAAACGATGAAAACCATCACCATGAAAACGATTCCTGGAGGTACCATCAAAATGGTGCCCCAAACAACACCATTACCTTCCAATTTCCAAGGCGCGATGATACGTATGACTAAACCAACGGTTACTCAAGCAGCTCCTTTAGCAGGAGCAACGAAAATAATGAAAACCATTCCGAACAACGGAGGAAACGAAGTGTCGAAGGTCGTCTTAAAGCCCGCTACCCCGAACTCTGGGGGGAAAAAAATTATCACTCCTGCTAATGCATCATTGCATGCAGTCACCTTGCCTGGTGGTAAGGGAGTTCAATATGTGCGATTATTAAACCAACGACCAGGCGCTACCGCCTTGCAGAAGATAGTAATGCAATCGCCAGGTAAGACAGCAGGCATTATTTCGAGTTCCGCTGGACTGAACGTGGTAAATGCTGGTTCCACAACTACTACCGCTGGTGCCAACCAACCTGGGTCATCGAAAATCGTAATGCCAAACAATAAAACATTCGTCATACGCAACGGCACTGCAAACCTGGCAGCGA
Organism: Anopheles rivulorum; assembly: GCA_018908115.1. Classification (NCBI taxonomy): domain Eukaryota; kingdom Metazoa; phylum Arthropoda; class Insecta; order Diptera; family Culicidae; genus Anopheles; species Anopheles rivulorum. The sequence continues at coordinate 248,879 of STHB01000010.1, forward strand.
TGCCAACGAGCACCACGGCTATCGGCAAACCTACCGTACTATCCACTGGTAGAAAGATAATTCTGAACTCAAGTGCAAATTCTGGTACGACGCGTATTTTGCTAGCAAAAGAAGCTCACAAAAAGCTTAATAACATTCAACCGGTTGTGCAAAAGACACAGCTTCCTGCAAATGGTGCATCCTCTTCTGAAGACGTCGGTTCATCCGTGGTGGTGCTAAAGCAGGAACAACCAGCTATAGAACCGGCAAAGGCAGATTTGAATCATTCAGCACAATTGAGTGGCAGTCCGACAAGCAACAAAGAAGCGATGGATAGTTCCAATGAAGTGTCGCGTGTGCTGTCAGCTTCCAGCTACGGATTTCCGGAAGAGGCATACAAAAAGAGACCATGCAACTGCACAAAGTCCCAGTGCTTGAAGCTGTACTGTGATTGTTTTGCAAATGGGGAGTATTGTTACAACTGTAACTGTAAAGATTGCTTCAACACGTTCGATCACGACCATGAGCGCCAAAAAGCAATACGTTCTACATTGGAGCGCAACCCGAATGCTTTTAAGTATGTACTGTGTGTACTCCCTGCTTTCCTTGATGATGGATTATAGATATCGATTTCTTCCTGTATAATTTCATGCTCATTCTAGACCGAAAATTGGATCAATTGGATCGACGGATGATGGAACGCGTTTGCATACTAAGGGCTGCAATTGTAAACGGTCTGGATGTTTGAAAAATTACTGCGAGTGTTACGAAGGAAAAATACCATGTTCCAGCAATTGTAAATGCATTGGTAAGAATCATGTACATGGTACAACGCGCTTACATGGTAGCTGGATTGTGAATATAAGATGAATGATGCTAACACTCGTACTCCGTTCCTTTGCAGGGTGCCGCAATACCGAAAATTTTGACATGGTTTTTGAGTACTATTCTTCTAACGATGCATCAACAAAATCCGTCGAGGAAGGGTCCAATAGCAATATTCTTATCATACCTGACAAAGTAGACTCTGTTGAAGGAACTGCGAGACGTTCTAGCACAGACACGGGTGGACTTAAGCGTTCTGCCTCATTTCTGGAAACGGATTTGTCGCAATTACCACCGACCAAGCAACCGCACAATTTTATGACGATGGATGTCATAGAAGCAACTGTTCAGTGCATGGTGGCACAGGCAGATGAATGCATGAAGCGTGGCTGCAGCATGCGTACTTCCGAACTAATGATTTTAGAAGAATATGGCCGTTGCTTGCTGGAGATTAAGGAATTTGCGTTCAATACGGAAAACTAATCGTACTTCATCGTAGCTAATGTCTCGTATATATTTTACACTCGTGTATTATTGTTTTATCTTATCACGGAACAAAACGAAAAAAAAGTGCAAACATTTGCCTATGGGCCAGTCAATAATCGTGCGACAGGTTCCTTATGGTCCAAAAATTTCACCCCTGCCGGGTCCCACCATACGCAGAACTGGTTGTATGATTCTGGTTAAAAACAAACCCCCAGAAAGGCAGTCACCGGTACTAGGATAAAGAGAGCCGATTTTAAGGAAATATGCTATAATTTTACTCATTTTTACTGTATTGGTTATCAAAGTCAGACGGATATCGAACGGAACGAAAATACGCTACTAGTATAACAGTGAGTCTTTAAAAAACTCGAATTAATTGATGAGTTTCGACGCTTCGATGCTGCTGCCCACGACAGCTAACAGTTGTATGATTGCTCTGGACATTGTGTGTTAGTGTTAAGCGTGTTAACGACAAAGATTGAAGCCGCATTGCACTCGGATATGTTTAATAGCATACATGAATGCTGTGTAATAAACATGAGTTATTTGTTAAATACATATTGCGCTCATATGTAAGTACAATTAAAAAAGAACCTGTTTTAATAAAAAATACATGTATAAAAGTGTGTATAGTCCGTACTGGAAAATGTGTTGGGTATCATTCAATACTGTTCGCCAGATACTTGCTTTTAGATCATGCGACGAAAAGAACTAGCGATGCGTAGTACAGTTTCACCTGCCATCTAAATGTTCATCTACCTAATGGTAAAAGATCATAAGTCATCCAATGCATTCTTGGTCCTAGTTTAAGTTCGCAGCTTTTGCTTACATGCATCGGTAAGGAATTAAAATAAAATGAACATTTTTGAGGCAGTTACAGTTTTTTCGGTGTATTAGTTGTACCTTTAGATACAACTAATCGTACATTTTTTCTCGCAAATTTCAAATGATTTCACTTACCATATCAGTGGGTTTCAGCTCACTTGCCCACCAATGACTTGCTTCTTGTTCAAATACGTTTTTCACATTTCCGGTGCACATTGAACTTTCGATGTGTTCAGGATTGTTTTCCGACCAACTTATCTCGTTGATTGGTTGATATTGCCAACGTGTAGCGGATTGCAAAAACAAAAACGTAACGTTTAATGCTTTCAGCTACCCGTACATATCGTCATGCAATCAAGCAAAGAAGTTCTATAATATATTTAATGAGAAAGAAACGGGTCCTAGTTTTTCATGTTTAAGTTTAAAAATATCCGCTTCCTGGGATGTCATTTTGATTTCTCCGGCCTTCAGTGTATTTGGCAGTTTGATCTGTCAAACCGTTTGGTTAATTTTTTTCTTACACGATTGAACAGTGAAACAGACAAGAAACAAAATTTGTAGGATCGGGACAATTTTTCCATACGTGTGGCAACCAGTTCGTGGTTGTTCTAATCGCCGTGAGTAAAACCCGAAGAATCAGTCGAATCAGTTGCTGGCCATCATTGAGTTTTGTGAATGTAACCAGCTGCGGCGTTGTAAATCCTGACCAATATTCCGTACAGTGTACTTGCAGCTATCGCCAAGGCGCTCGCTTTATTGTAAGTTTGCCATCGTTTATTTTCCGTGACGACAGTGTTTGATGTGTGTGCGGATTGATGTGTGCTCTGAGCAAGCTTGTTTGTTTGGTTAAAGTTTTACCAATAAAGTAGGCCTTCCGATTTGTGATCAAAACGGTACACGCAACACGGAAGTGAATTAACTGTAGCTCTAGCCCTCTTTACATACCGACTTACACGCTCATTGTACGTGTACCACAAGTGTTAACTACACTCACCTGCTATGGTTATCTTTTGCCCTGTTCCATTCCAATAATTGCTGATTTAACAATGTTGTTTTTTCTGATTCTACACTTAATATCGAATATAGGGGCAAAAATGTGTATAAAAGACAGGGTGTTGCTAGTACAAGCTCATGTGAATAATGGAAATTTCATGCACACATAAACAAGTTACAAAACCAAGAAGAACCCGCAGAATGCATCGCGTTTCGGTATGCTTGAGGTAGATTGGTTTAGTTTTGGACGAAATATCGCCTGAACGATTTCATCAAATCGCCCAGGACCGTGCTATTGTTTGTAATGTAAAACTTGCTCGTACATAGATTATGTCTGGCTTAATCCAGAATCGAAATGTTTTACACGCGAGAGAGGATACAAGGGAGAAAATACACATTAGGAGGGAGAGAGAAACAAACAGTAGAGAACCATCAATTGAAACATAGCAAGCTGTTCTATTGTGCCTGTTTGGCTAATGCCTTTGATTGTTGCAGCAAGCTACTGAAACTGAGCCGAGCCATTATTGAAAATATTGCCACTACGCAAAGCAAATGCACAAGTGTTACCAGCCTATTAACTTCACCGATTTACTGTGTTTTAGAATAGATGTGAGTGTAGTATTAATATTATCGTTGTTATTTCTACAATAATTTTACAGTCTTTAATCTATAGGTTTGGTTGTGTTGTCTGATGCTCAATTGCTTTCACTAATCAGACTTTTTTTATCTCAAAAAAAGGTTTCTTCGATTGATTGTCTTGATCACTGATGGATCAGCTTGAAGGAAAAAATCATATTCTGCGTAGCATGCAGGAAAAGTGTTCTGAGAAGTGAAAAAAAAACACACGCACAGTCTTGGGCACTTTTTTTTGTACAAGGATCGTTTAAATGCACCTAATTCACCAAATGCATTCATTGATATAGGGGTAAATATTACACGTAAATCGTTTATCGATAAATCATCTTGTTCGTGAAAAAAAAGACTCACTTGCCATTTGTTTGTACCTTATCCAGGTCTCAATTTTTAATGTGGAAGAGTGATTGCTGTGATTTACAAAATTAAAAAAGCAATAGCAATAATTTTTAATTTTTTCAACTCACAGTTGAGTTGTATGAACATACTAGAAAAAAGTGTCTAAACACAAAGCCCAAAATAGTTAATCAAAAATGCTTGTTTTTTAGCCTAAGCTGCTCATTGATGTGTATTATGAAATAAAGGTCCCTTATAGCGATCCGTGCAAGATCTGCTAAATGGACTGTTAGGATAATGAAGAAATGTAGTCCAAAAACAACGATCCCCTGCTGCGAAGGCAAGATTGATTGATTTTTTTTATGATTTATATTATCTGGAATGGAACTTACGCTACCGCGTTCCAACGATATACGTAAATATGAACATTTTAAAACATTTTCTCTCTCATTTACAAGTGATTATATGATATCTCTTTATTATTTTTGTTCAATGATTTGTATGGGAGATATTTAATTCGTTATCATTTACTGTAAAGATAAATCTTTTGTATTCATTAGAACATTATACTAATTTTTATATTACATACAGGTGCAGGTGTTAGCAGACATTATTGGCAAACTATCGGTATTTGTCACCTGGATATTAAAACTGTTGTTATAGCTGTTTGAATCCAACAAGGGTAAGCTGATAACATTATTAAAAAAAATTTACTTTGTGTTGTGGAAAAAATAAGGAAGCTTTTTATGTTGTACAATCGGGGGTCTTTTCGGTGAATTTAGGAGTTCGAACATATGTCATCAAACATATAAAGCGCTTTTGAAATAATAAATGTTTAATTAGCGTATTTTGCTTCATTTTGTACCATATTTTGGGTGTAAATTTTGTTTCCTAGTAACCATAGTAGTCAGTTCTTGTTATTGCGATCATTCCAAAATATCATTTCAATAACGATAAAAAATAAGACCAAATAAGTCTGCAGGCATGCTATTGAAAATAATTCTAAAGAATATCGAACTATTATTAGCATCTATGGATTGTTTAAGATGTGCTGTAAAATTTGATATAAATTTGTAACCCTCTTAATTTAAACATGAATATTTTGCGAGATTTTAGATATAACATTTAACTGGCACTACACTGGTGGAAAATGATACGACCGGGTTTTACGAGGAATAATTAATTTAAAACAAAATTTAGAATAATAGAACAAATCTCCTAGAAGCAACGATGCAAATTGGCAAAATATAATGTGAATAAATATTCCTGAGTCATAATGATAGCTCCCCTTCCGCAAAATGCACCAAATGTACATAATTGGACGTGACGAGGCTTTGTCTGTATTATATGCCTCGATTATACTGCGATTGCTTATATATTAAGTTTTCTTGCTATAAACTATTGCCATTATGATTATTTCTACCATTAATAGGACATTTTGTTACCATTCCGTTTTTAGGCTGCTAATCAAGATGGTCTCAACAAGACAAATGACTGGTGCTACATCAGAAGAATCCAGTTTACATCTTTGTCGCACAGTACCAACATCATCGACGTCTAACGCATCTTCAAACGTTGTTACGATTACATCCTCTGTGAATGCTAAAGCAGCAACAGCTTTCCCCCAGCACAACCAACAGCCGTCGTCTCTGGCTTCAATCGTGGCGATATCTTCCTCTTCCACTAATAGTTTGAACAATGCTGGTTCGGGAGTGGTTACAAATGATGTACAAGTTCTGCAGCGTCAAGAGTTGAACCTTATGGACTTACCGACCGAGATATTGGGGCACATATTTTCATTCGTAGGGTATAAAAAGATAGCCCATATGCGAGTGGTAAGTACTTACCGCTTTTTACATATTTTTTTAGTCTTTAGGCTGAAAGCGATAATATTAATATAACTTTTATCAACTACAATATTTCAGATATCTCGCCAAATGAACAAGGTGTGCTCTTCAATTTTGAATTCAACATTTCAAAAACTACAAAATCAAATGCATACACGGTTTCAAACAGTAAAAGCCAAAATGCCACGCAGGTAAATGAAACAGCGAAATTAAAGAGTTTCATTAGAAGATAAGTTTAAGCATTTGATAAGCAGATAAGCATTTGCCCAACTATGAGCAAGAAACTGAACGCAATCGCCTTGCGGACATTTTTATTCACAGAGAATCTGCTCGAAGAAATCATCCATTAGCTTGCGAATGTGATATCCTAGAGACATGCTACATGCGGCTATCATTACTACAAATGACATTTGGCAAACATATCGAAAGGAAGCACTGCTGTTTTTTCCCTGGTGGGGTAAGTGTTGTTAATCGAACCGCGAAAGAAAATTGAAAAGAAATTAAAATATTGTTACATTCTAATGCGTGGTGGTACAGATACTAGATGAGGTGTATTCGGTGTTAAACTACATTCGTACATCACCATCCTTGGATCGGCCCTTCAAAGTAACCGATGAGCTATTTGATCTCTCTACAATGGCTATGGAATATTTCAAGGAGCACATAGAGCCAAATTTACCTGATATTGCATATTTCAGTAAGTACTTACACATACCTCTAAAACAGTCGGTTGTGCATAGTTTTAAAATGTTCTAATGGTAATTCTTACAATTACAGCGAATAGTACAAAATCATTTGCGGCTCTGGAAACTTCATCGTCAATCCTTTCCCGCGATACATCACATTCTAATACGTCGTCCCCTCCGCAAAGCAATATGGTGCTGCGGAAGGGTATACGTAAGATCAAGCAAGGCATGAAACGGTAAGAAACTCTAGCAAATATATCTTCTTCACGATCTTTCTCACAGCATGCGAAACTTTTTCGTCCGTAGGTACAATAATCAGCTGACGGTTTTACGCAGTGAATTGCGTACTTGCAAACGGAAAGCTACCGAACAGGCCAAAACAATAACAGAACAACAAAAACTTTTAACCGAACAGCAAAAACAGACACTTGAGTTTGCGAATCGGCTTGATGAAACAGATAAAAAGAATGATGAACTCTCTAGAAAATTTTCAACAGTTCTACAGGTAAAGTATTATGGAATAGAATTTAGTTTTTGGTAAAATTGGTCATACGTTTTAATGTTCATGTTGGAGATGCTATACTCCAATCGACGCTTCTTTCTTTTGTCTAAATTTTTTTGATTATGGGTTATTTACACATTTAATTGCTTTAGTGAAGTTTTTGTGCGTTTTTAAATATTTTGTGGTTGGTCAAATAAGCATGTTTCTTGGTTTTTGAAGCGGCAAATTTTGATATAGTTTTGTAATATGAGCTTTTTTCTATAATTATTGTTACAGGAATTGAATAAATGCAAAACAGAGCTACAATATTGGCGTTCAAAAAGCCCAGCAACAACGAATCCATACGGGCAAGTCGTGCCTTCGTATGAGCTACAGACCCTGGGTAGTCAAAGCGTGCTACCGTATGACATCGATTTTTTATCCCTAGGAATTGGTCGTAATGTTGCTACGGGAAATGTAGAAGAGAATAGAAAAAAAGACGACCCAGGACAAAACAAGGATAAATTAGAACTTAATTCTCAAACGCTAAGAACGAAAGGAAGCGAATTGCCAATGCTTACAGAATTGACAGAACCACTTCCCGCAATGTTGACAAAACCAGGCCAGAAGAGGAAGTTGGAATGCGTAACAGCGCCAACAGAAAACTGCAACAGTGATTGTACTAGTGACAGTGATCCAGTGCGATTGGATGGACTAGTATGTCTAAATCCTCCATTTGCTTCGGCGTCACTCGTAGCATCTTATTCATCGTCTACTTCATCATCAGCAATGCATGCATCGGCATCACCAGCAGCTTCAGACGATGGAAGTATGCCAATCTCATCTGCACCGTTGTCCCCAGGAGACGACAGTCCCGCGTCTAGTAGTATTGAAAACCCTACGGGTTCTGGGTTAGTGTATTACAATACAGACGCAACGGGAGAGATGAATGAAATGCAAAGTTTTACCAGCACAACGCATGATGATAGTTCTTATGAAACAAGCTTGCCCTTTGCCTCAGTAAAACCAGTTTTCAACAACACAAAAGCCATTCACCAACCCAATACCAAGCACAGTTTGAATCAGAATAGTGATAGCAGTAACAATAGTAGTAGCTTTAGTAGTAACGTTGATAGCAAAAATGATAGCACTAGTAACGATAATAACGCTAATATTCATATAAAAAAAATACGAAGAGTACAAAACAAAGCTAGATCACAAAGTAATAATAGACAAAGTAATCTTAATGCTACAATAACCACGCATACTAAAACCACCAGAAGCAAACAGTTGGACAAACAAATCGGAAATTAATAATGCTGCGACGTAGAGTGAAGCAAGGTAAGATGCATTATTTTTAAACTAACCTCCTGTCGTAAAAACAAAATATGTAGCAGTAGATTTTCTGAAAGCAAGTCATTCATGCATTTTTTTAAACTTGTGTAAATGAGGACAGTCATGAAGACACACTCGCGAAAAATTTACTTTCTTTGGGTATCAATTTATCAGTATGCTTACATAATCAAACTATGTTGGGTATGGTCAATTAATATCTAGGAAAGACTTTAATTTTCTCCGTTTTTGCGACATGACACATTGAAGGCGCCTTAGAAGATGAATATTATTTTGATGGAACGCAGTAAAAGCTTACCGGTAGAACAACAGGACTAGGTTTTTCATTTCCTTTGAAGCGTATGGAAGTAACAATTGTTTAGCTTTAAGACTGTTTTGTGGGAATTTAATTTTATCACATGAAATTAAGAATGATCATGATCATTTCATTATTTAACGTAGCGATTTATTCGACGAACTTTATTCGAATGGCTAGCGCCTACGTTTCTAAACACAATATTTTATTTGCAAAGTAAAGGATAATAATATTAATATAATTGACATTTAATTTGATCCACTCACCGGTTTTTGTTGTTGTTGCTATAATTGGCTCCAAATGCGAAGCGTCGAAATTCCATTTAATTCATGTTGTTTTAAATGTTCGTTTCGGAGTAGCACAAATGTTCAGCAAAATTATCAACTGTACTTCAGCATTTTATATATCCGTTATAATCTCACATTGATAATACTTCTCCGGTATCATGTTTTGTTTGCAAAAAAGCAGTAAATAAATATTCCAAACTGACTGTTGGCAACAGAAAGCGTAAAAAGCAACTTTCACTCAATAGCAGCATGTGATTTAGTTCGAGTTGAATTTAATAATTGTCATATTGCGTCTAACCATTTTATTGCCATTAAACAATCACAACTTTCCACGACGTCGAACGTCGTCCATACGTCGAATAACGGAATTATGTTTCATATATGTTATAATTAAATTCCATTATCCAATGGAATATATTTGGATATGGCTATGCAAAGGAATTTTAATGACGATGCGCCCTTTTTTAAAAATTTTGATTGCTGTATCCTTAAAACATTAGAACACGTAGTACTACTAGTATTTGAATTTAGTTTCCATTTTTTGTTATTAAATTTAAATAAAAAAAAAAAGATTTTCGGATAAACGATTTAAGTGTAAACCATTTCATTGCAAATTTTTCGCAAAACATGATTGTATCTTGTATTCTTTTGCTTTTGTTTAACGTGTAATGCTATCATTGAGAATGATTCATAATCCACTAATTGAAACAACAATGGAATTGTATGCTTTTTTCATCCAGATTTCAATAGCTATCATTGAATCTTTTCGTAATTAATTAGAGACTCAACATTAACAATTGTCACGCTTCACTTAATTTACGATAAAAGACGGGTTGTGTATAATTTCGTTGACATAAATTAATAAATCAATTTTTATTGCTATCGACACGAACTCCATGTGTGTAGGATTGTGGTGGAAATTGTTACAAAAACCCACCGAAAATTAAAAATTTTGAATTTGTACCAATTTCTGTATTACGAACTCTGCAAATGCAGCTAGTTTTGCTAATCATAAAGCTTAATTCATTGGCCAACTTTTACTTGAAAAAATTAAATATGCTTATGTTTACCGCTAAAAGGAGCACAGCTTATCATTTTGAAGTACACGCTAGAACGATGGTGTATATATATAATTTGTATTAACAATCGAACTAATTAAAAGCTGCGCAACATTTCTAGAATGCTTGGAAGAAATCAGACACGAATATTTTGTTTCACTCGAAGAACTGTTTCATTTCCTTAATGAATAACAGTGTAATATTCACTCATTACTGTAATAACCACACAGCCGCAGTAGTAGATGGAAGTAGAAAACAACTTATTGTAATAGTAAATAAATGTGAGAGATGTAATAGAAGCGAAAAATGGGCAGATTTTCAACTATCGCTGTACCATACTTTCATATGTAAACATACAGAAATATACAATACAAATCGATACAATAAAAGTGTGTAGGGAAAACAAACTCATGTAGCATGTATAATCGAGCAAACAGGAACCGAGAACTTTGCTGGTCACTTACTATTGTTTTTGTAATAGATGCTAGTTTTGTAAGCAAACAGAATCATTTTTATGATTAAAAACAAAAAAAGACGAATCACTGGCTCCGAAGACATGTGTGAACCGATGATGATAAGAAAACCGAAGGATAAATATTGACGATAGAGGAGAAAATGCACCAAAAGTAATGCTGATTATCGGAAAACATGGCAGACGCACTGGTTACAAATGTTATATTTTACCAGACACTTGTTCAATAGGAGCATGTATGCAAACTTTTAACTCCATTGCCCATCTACTCCATGTACGGCCCAATACCAATATTAGAATTAAAAAAACGACATAATGTTTTCGAAGGTTACACTGACATAGATTGAAACAGTTCGTCCGATCCAATTGTTATGAGACAAAAACAAACGAACAATAACAACATTTGTGATCAATCTTGCAAGCATGAAGTAAAATGTTTACTTTCAAACAAACAACGGCAGACATACATTCGGCGTTGCGTTGCAAAGAGTATCCTGCCAAAAGATGTCCTATCTTAACTTAATGCGTAGCGAAGAGTAATGTGCATGCTGTGTGTGAACTTCATTTGTGAAGTCAATAAATGAAATACCAATACACTTCTATTAATGAAATATGTAACAAGGAAACAAACAGAACAACGCTAAATTCTATGACATTAGCGTGCTTTAAACAACGTTGTAGTTTTTATATCCGTTCTCTGTTCGATGAATTGTTGTAGGTCCTTTTTCTTGCTTTGTTATCCAAGTTCCTTGCAAACGAGTAGAGATCCAACACGAACATTCTACTCTCGATTAATCCATGTCTAAACCACATGCAAAAATTCTCTGAAAATTTGAAATGAATACAATTAAAGATGCGCTCGAACATCTGCACTAGGGAAAGTAAACGATATGTAAAGAGAAAGAGTACCAATAATAGAACACCGTTCTCAGATCAAAAATAAAATAAATTTCATCTACAAAAAAACTCAAAAATTTTCTTTCATTAACGTCCTAGAAATACGTTGTCGTGCAGGCAAAAAAAACTTCAAACAAACAGAAAACATTTACTAATTTTTAAGATCACCTTCCTTAATCACAGACATGTTTACGGTTTGAATTTGTTAACTTACTGGGTAGAAAACGTTTTAACATACTTTAACAAACTTTACCTTTACACACAGCCAAGGCAACAACTTCTATTGTTTCTTGTTGCACATCTTTGTAATGAGTCTAAGTGAACTTGTGCAAACAATAAAGCATAACATTAAGTGAAATAATAGCACGGAAAGTAGGATTGATAAGAGAATAAAATATATTTGAAACTCTGAGTACTATCTCTTGTTTTTGATTAATTTTAATTTAACTGTGATATGTAAAACATATAGTGTTTGTTTTTGTTTGTGTAACCATTTTCTACCCTAATCTTTATTGAGGGTCTATGGATATTATTATCAATGGGTGCATTAATGTTTTAAAGCTTTGGTACATGTGCTAAAATTATAATGACTTTTATTGGTACAATAATTACAATTACAATTAAAATTACAAACAAGAAATATTGTAACAATACCTAACAATGTAGAGAAATACGAATGATGTTCGCAGCCTCAACAATGTCTCTATTTAAAAGACACTTCGCCGATCGAGTATCGTTGCATATTTGTCCACATGTGGCGCACAAGTCGTTGTGTATCGTTGCATATTTGTCCACATGTGGCGCACAAGTCCTTCGCAATCGCTTCTTGTTATAAGTCCTCGGATATCGTAAATCATCAATTCTTCTTAATTATTTTGAACATGATTTAATACCGGCCTATAAGGAGGTACAACATCATGGAATGGCCTCCGTATTGAATCATATTTTCAACCTCCAAACTGCAGTACGGTACTGCAGGATGGTACGTTGTACATCGCCATTATGCATGAGCTGATTTGAGAATTTGTAATCATCGAATTTTAATAAGTGATAAAATTAACAAATGTTGCTTTGCTTATTGGCTGAACATGAACATATAATGGAAATATTCTGCGAACGCAATGCGGGAACCACCTGTATCGCTCATTCGCCAGCATACGATCGTCCATTAGACATTCTCATGTTGATCTGAAACCTCAGTTTTTTTATTATACCATACTCCATGGTATGCTTCATTTCCAGCATTTCTGCAATCACTTTCATATTTAATCCTATCTTATAAGCTTTTACTATTCGTCTTTGTTACACGTAATATTTTTCGAAAAATTGAATCACCTGCATGTGTAAATTTCTGATTGATTATTCACAAATAGAATACCAATCCAAAGAATTCTGTTCACGGTTGCTATCAACGAGACGGTAAAATGTTTGTTTTCGTTTGCGTTCAATTCTTCCATAAATTTTGCTGTTGCAGATCGAAATTAAACAGTTACAACAATGCGTTTCGCCTCTTGTCAAACACGAAACGTATTGCCATTGGTTTGTCTCGGCTAAAAATATCCGCTGTGACTGCTGGGAAGAAATGGAGAATGTAACAATGCGCAGTCGCAACACGTGAATATCTCGATCGCTACAGGCGACACAAATGTTGCTCCTAGTAGTGATCGTGAGGCATAATACGTACGAGAACGTCGATTACAGCAGGTTATAGAAAAAATTTGTGAAACACCGAATCTAACTGAGTTGTACTGTTTTCTCCAATTTCCGCGGGAAGATGGCCAACAATTTTGAAAACACATGTGAAATACGAAAAAGCGAGCAGTTAGGAAGGTAAATATTGTTTTTACTGATAAGGTGGAGCAGAAAACGTCAAGTAACAGAATTGTGTGTTATCGTATAAGATTTCTGGTAGCAAAACGTGACATTAAAGCTGGCGAGTTGATATTAGCCGAAGATCCGATCGTGATAGGACCGTATTGGGATGCAGACATTAGTTGTTTGGGTTGCCTAAGACCCGCTTCGAGAACATGCAAGTGAGTACACTTTACATGTTACATAGCATGAATATTAATAACACTTAACTGTTACCTTCGTCTGATTGCTAGAAAATGTCTGAGGGCGCCATTATGTCGCGAGTGTTCCCGACACGATGAAGTGGAGTGTAATTTCTACGAACATGCCTCAAACTTGAGTAAAAATTTTCTCTTCGATCACTTCAACATCGTCACCCCTGTTCGCTGTCTCTTGCTGTATCGCAGTGACCGACAGAAGTACGACGAGTTGATGGCTATGGAATCGCACTGCGATAGTCGCAGAGGCACGGAAATCTGGCTCATTCACGAACAGTACGTTGTCGAGCCAATGCTCTACGAAGAAGCTTTCCAGCAGATCGACGATCTCATGGTAACTGCGGAGCTACTGCAGCGTATCTGCGGTATATTAGACGTGAACACGTTTGAAATCCGTGGAAACATGGACAGTCAGGGAGTGCAAATGAACAATTTGGCTCGTGGGCTCTATCCCCAGACATCTCTCATGACACACAATTGCCAAACAAATACGTTAATCGCTGTCGACGGCATGTCTAAACTTCGGCTCTATGCATCGATCGCGATCAAAGCAGGAGAATTGCTCTACTACAACTACACAAGAGTGTTGTTCGTAAGTTATTATCATACTGGATGCATTTGCGCTGTACAAAGCATTTTCACTTCTTCAAAATTTATTGTAGAGTACATTTGAAAGACAGACGCACCTTCGGAAGGGAAAATACTTTATCTGTACCTGTGCCCGTTGCAGTGATCCTACCGAACTAGGCACTCATTTAAGTTCACTCAAATGCACCGCTTGTGCTGATGGGCTTTGCGTTTTCCATCATCAAACGTGAGTATATTTTTGTACAGTCTCGGTGGTAACTTACTTTAAAAGCTTACTATTTCATCTAACATCTCTTTCCCTAAATAATCCACACTGAACAGACCGAACTGGGAGTGTAACTCGTGCGGCCATCAGTTACCTCGAGAGTATGTTAATGAAGTCATGTGCGATGCTAGAGAGGATGTTTCAAGCTGCAGTAAGAACGCTTTTTTAAACGGCGTACAGTTAAGTTTAGAATGTTTTATGAATATTTTTGTCTATTATTCTAGCACTCGATATACGCAACCTAGAGAAAGTAATAGGAAAACATTCGAAAACACTCAACCCGCAGCATTCGCTCGTGCTGGAAGCGAAGCAAAGTCTTGCCGGAGAGCTTCGCAGTATGTGTATGTCCTACGATTTACAAAACGTACCTCGTCACGCATTGAAACGTAAGCTAGAGCTGTGCGAAGAGATGCTACAGATATTGCGTGTATTGGATCCGGGAATATCGCGCCTCACAGGCATCGCTTTGTACGAATATCACGCAGCGCTAGTTGATTTATCACGTCGCAACCATGATACAGGGGAGATAAAAACTCCTGAACTGTTGGTACGTTTCGATCTGCGTTGGTAACATATCGAGAAATGCAATATCGAATAAATCTTTCCGTTATCCTTTTTTGTATGTACAGGAACGCTTGCAGATAGCCGAAAGCACCTTAAAGGATGCCATCGGCATGTTAGTTTTTGAGCACCCAACTACACCGGAAGGCCATCTGACAAAAAAAGCTATGTGTGAACTAAAAGAATTGCGCGAATATATACAAAAGGTGCAGGCTATGGAGGAAGACGAACGTACGGATCGCCAGTTCCGTGGAAAACGTAACAATAATACGGGAAAGAGTAAGAAATGACCAACTACAATTGCAGTAATGTCCGATCAATGATGTGTAGTACATCCTCCAGAATAAGCGATCTGTTCCGGCAGTTGGGTGGTTGACAATAAACGCACTCCTCAAGAAGACTGTGTAAAATGTGCGCTGTGTCATCACTATGAGGCTGTAGCGGATGGTCTAATTCTTTACTCTGATAATTATGAAGTAGTCCTGCGCCATAGTTCCCATTTAGATTTTCTAAAAGTAACTGAAAAAAATAGAAACAGATAATTTATAGAGATAACTTTGCACACTAGTGTCTAGATAGTATGTTATAAACATTAAAATACGAAACCTAAATGTTTAAGTTACTCTTTCCCCGTTGTATGTATGTAAAAATCTTTTTGTGCATTTTTTAACAATTTTTTTACACAAATACTGACCTGACATGTTGCAAAGAAATTCAAATCGCTGTTTGGATATCGACAAATATCCTCCTGAACGTAAGCAAAACATCCATTGCATTCGATTCTGCCGTGCACGTGATGTGTATTATGATGGGAAGAAAATGTTTTAGCCAAGCTATCCAGTAGAATAACATTATCTAAATCAATGATAGATACTCGAACGTTTTTGCCATCGCGATCAACATGTACTCCCACGTTGTCCGGATTGAGATCGGTGAGGTAGATACTAGAATAGTGGATGAAATGTTGTAATATACTGATACAATGACTGATCTACACAAAACCTTTTACTTACCGAAATCCGTGAATGCCTTCGGTGAATCTAAATGCAAGTTTAATAAGCTTCGATGCAATGAGCATGCGAGTTACCAGTGGTTGTTCGTAAAAATGTTCGAGCGTTTGTCCTTCGTAACTTTCAATGAAGGAAAACCCGACTTTGCCCAAAAGTTTTGGAACATGAAAATGTGTATCGCGTGTTGACAGCAGTTTGAGAAGCAGCGGCTGTACGTTAGATCTGATGGCAAGAAGATTCCACATTTCATTGTCTGTTGGTTCGAGCAAAGCTAAAAAACGCTGTAATGTTTGCCTATTGCCACTGGTTGGACAAAAGATACAGCCTTCAATTCGTGTGGTATCTAATATTGAGTCTTTGATGAATTCTTTCGCTTCTTCTATACTACCGCTCCGTTTCCATGATGTGCAGTGCTGTTGTGGTTGTGAGTGAAACTCACAAAATTTTTGTAATAGTTTTTCGATTGCATTATCACGATTAATATGTTTCAACACAGCTAAATTATTCGCCTTTAGATAGGTACCAATCCTGGTTGTGTGTGAGTTAAGAATGCTGTTGATTTTGTTGAATAAGCTTTCTGCATGGGACACAAACTGTTTACCGAAATCATCACACTTTGGAAACTTTGGGAAACATTCTGGACACAGTGTGCGACTATCATATTCACAAACAGCTTCCAGTGGGCTTTTGATAGGACTGTCTTCTTTTGGGAAACGTTGTAAAACTATTAATATGTATAGTAATACGTAATAGGAGGTGGTGCTGACACACTTCATGACTCAATGCATGGATGGATGAACTTATGCTGCAGTAAACCTTGTAAAATAGAAATAGAAAATTTTTGTCAGTATTTCGCTTCCGCGATAATATTTGTGAGCAAAAACAAACCGAAGACCGAAGGATAAACCGATTCTCGATGTATTTGAAGAGATTTGAAGTAAATGAGGCTGGGACAATGGTCTACTCCTTTGAATCTTATCCCTATTTTCACACCTTTACCCTTTTTGCTACAACCTTTGTTATCTGTTATTTTAACTTTGTCAACGTTAAATGTTGTGACAAATTACAGCCCAATCGCTTTCGAGGACAGCACCAAAGCTGTAAAAAGGGAGACATACAAGACAGGGAGTTCTGTTTTGTTATGTCTCAAGCTATTTGTTGTTTGATTTTTTGTAATCCCATTCAGGCTCGATCATCAAATAGCACCGAAAGATCGAAACAAGCAAAAGGAAATTAAATTTTTCCAGAACAATTCACCAAAAGCCACTAAACGCATCATCACAACCGCGTATGCCCAGTATAATGCCTTGTGAATATACAATACAACAATAGTTGTCATACTGAACAAATGAATAAAAAAAATCTTTACTTGGAGAAAATACTAAAATAAGATAGTTCAAAGGAATTAACATCCTTCCTGGAGCATGCATCTGTGCACACGCTGCAACCTATCATGCGAAGGTACTTGGGCAAGGACGTTATCGCGAAACGTGATCTTGTCTCAAGATTTCATCGGACAGTGTCTTTTGAAGTATTGTTTCGCATAGAAGACAAATTCGCTGAGCGTTTCGGGCAACTTGGTTGATTCTCGATTCCTTCATTAAACATAAAACAGCTCCTAAGAGACCTGGCGGAAGTGTCTGAAATGGGAATTATTTTGGAAAAACCTTGGAAAAACCTATGTGCTGATTAAACATTGGTTCCAAAGACTACAAAATCGCGTAAGCGTATCGGAACATATACATAACCATCAGGGTGTTCCTGAATGGAACCACATACAATAAGGTCGTGTTGATAAGCCGCTGTAGACAGTTCCACTCCATTCATAAGTTCATCGATTTCAAAGCCGCATATGATAGCATACCCAGGTTAAAGCTGTACGACGCTATGAGCTTCTTTAGAATCCCAGCCAAAGCTTTCCAGGCCTGCATGAATGATCAACGTCACATATCCGATGATGATGGATAGAAATCTATCATTACTATTTGCTACCACCATG
>STHB01000010.1:274624-308423 GCA_018908115.1 Anopheles rivulorum
TAGGACCAATCATTACACTCAAATTGTCTAGACAAGTTGTCAAAAACGGATGGTTTGGATCACGACAGTCGTGTTTGGTTTCTCAAATTGTGAAATCAAACTTAACGAAAAGTAGGCTTGCAAACATGCAGCCAAGATTGGGATCACCACACACAAACGGAAAGCCAAATCTGTCAAACAGTTTTCCGTTAGCTTTTCGTCACGGAAAGGTGCCAATTTCAGAGCGTTTGTAAAACTATTGTTGTGCAGTTGGAACCAAAATGTAAGGATTTCACTACAGAAACTATTGGAATAAACAGCTGTGTAAAAACATCAATGGTTCACGCCATTTATGTACATAAAACTTAAATATGTTTGCTGATGCTCAAGATAGTACTGTTGTTGTTACTACCTCTGCTTGTTGGATGGTAACCGCAAGTTGGCCAGGCAAGAATAACCATGTCACTGAACTAGTTACATATGTTTTGCACAAATGATTCGCCCTCACGCTTGGCTGGTGAGCTGCAAAGGGTCGAAAACACTTCGAAGGAATCGGCGTTGTTGTGCCAGATCTTCCAATGTTTCTTTTTCACTAGCATCACTCACGTAGTACGAGAAAATCATTTTTAAGTTCAACTTTATTCTTTAGGCCACAATCTTTTCTCAAGCTAACAATAATAGGAGTTGTTTACGTTATTTTGATTTGATTTTGAGCAGTTAAACACATCGTAGTGTGCTTTGACACAGCTTTAACGAAAGAAAAAAATTGACGAAACTTGTCTTGTCACAAGAATGCTTTCATGATCCATCGCTATTTTCCGTTTGTCTTGGCTTACTTGTCTTGAGAAATTTCCGTTTGTATGTAATGATTGGTCCTTATATCTTTGTGACGGTGGAAGTATTATCATCCCATGTCAACGCTTTATTTTTTTGTTTTTTTCTTATTTGCGGATTTGTTTTTTTTTTTTTTGTTTTTTAAATTAGCCAGAAATTTAGTTAATTTATATTATTATAAATTATTCTAAAAGCATACCTGAAGGATCGATACTAAATTGTAAAATTTATATCAACAACATTGACTGTGGTATTGATAGAACTAAAACATTGTTCCTTTTCAAATGTTTACTTTGTTCTATGAAACGACACATACACAGAAAGAAACGTTTGCGCGGAACAGCTGATAACGATAGTAGTACACTAACGCACACTGCGTTGAGATTGTCCATCATTTCAATGGTAGAATGCACGACAAAATAGAAATAACTAAACGATAATATTCAGCTTACATTTAATTTACCATTGTGTCTGAACTAACTTTATCTGAATTTAAATGGAATTGGAACCGGAAAATCACAGTCATCCCAAAAAAAAAAAAAAACGTTTCCACAAATCATGAGCATTTGTAGGTCAACAAAAATGTAAACATCAGACAGTTGTAGTTGTGATAAGCACTAACAGGAGCAACAAAGCAGCATGTTTCCTCGTGAACGTATTTACCTGGCACTGCACAAGTAATCCCACTGTTCACGACGATGCTAAATAGCTGGAAGATTGTGCTAATTGTTCTGCATAATTATAATTTGACAAAATTCAAGCAACGATTCATTCTTATTTCTTGTGTTGTGCTTCTATAATCTATCTATCCATTCTGAATGCAGCTATTTAACCTGTGTATGCGTGTATACTTTGTTCATGAGTGTGCGTAGTGCGGGATGCTTGGCTTCGTTCTACCCAGTCTTCGTCGATCTCACTAATACACCGCACGGTTCTAACGCATGCTGTAGAATTATTTCTGTTTAGCCCCAGCACGGCCCCTGCTGAGTGCGCCGACGTCGTATTTGCGTCGTCAGCGCGGTGCAAACAGCAAGTAGCGTCATAAAATCGATGTGCGTGAATCCATCGCTTAGGGTGCCCTGGGTAGGCTGTGTCAGTCTAGTGTTTATTCCTTTGCTGTCTGTCTGTAGGTAGACGTGGAGCACAACAAAATTATCCCTGTGCCCCAGAACGTGCCATTCGCAACGTTTCTTGCCATTGAACATTGGTTGCGTAAATCCAACGCATCATTTTTAAGTGGAGCATAATCTCTGTGATACTTACAACAAGGAACCAGGGAGCCTTCATTAGCAACAGCCACGACGCCGCTCACATCGCCGAGGACGGTTTATGCTTTAATGGTTCTGGGTTTCCATCGTTTGTTTGCCATTGAAAAATAGTTATCGGTGACGTATAGAACAACGAAAAATCATGCAGTGACTGGTAGCGTTAGTGACAACGGGACGAGTGTTCATAGACAGTGCGACAACGAAATATTACATAATAAATGCGTTGTTACTATGGTTATCCTTTGTGAATGGTTCATCCACCGCTCGTGAACATTTAGGTTTCAAACGTTCTTACGCCGTGGTTGCAGTTCAGCTTGTGTCATATTTTAGTACGAACAGAACGGGAAAAACATCCAAATTGTTGTTACACAAACAAATCCTCCTAGAATCGACGCTGATTAAATATGTGTTCACAGGTAAGTAACTATTCGTAAATGGCAAGAGATGGTAAATAAATCATGATTGTTACAACCATCATAATATGTAAGCACACAGTCCATTGAAGAAAACCTTCCATGCAGCATCCTTTCGGCCGCTAAACCAAGCGACATCAATGAACAAAACCAGCTGAGGTCGAAGCATGAAGAAGCAGTAGATCAGCGATGGAAGGAATGGAGTTCAAGTTCAAGTAGTACAGGTTTCGTTCTCTCGCCTCGTTCATGATTGCGTGAACGTGTTACAAAGCGTGTCTCTGTGTTGGCTTATTGCAGAGCATCAAGGCAAGGTTAAGCCGAGGCTTCCCGGCCAGCGGCAACGTTCGTCGCTTGTGATTGAATACATAACTCTGAACGAACGGCCGCAAACAGTTAGGTGTGCGTGCTACATGTACCCCCTCTACAACCATAGTGATGAGTTTATGTACGGTAGAAAAGAAAAAAAAAAACACGAAATCAACCTTCTGGGAATGGTCGCGTGCTTGGGAGGCACGGCAGCTGGAATAATGGCTCTGATCAGGACTGACGAAACCTGATCTGTTCTGTAGCAGAAAGAGAGGAAAACAACCCTATCACTCTTGGACAATGACCTGACAAAGCTATGCTTCGTTTGTTTCATACCGATTTAACTTTTCTAAGCTTCCAATCTTGTTGATTTTTTTTTGGCAATGGTAATCTTCTTCCATTTATCGTTTGCATTAGTGGTTCAAGAACTCACTGTACATACCTGACGTAGGCAGTGTGGGACAATTAGCAAATTCTTTTGCCTCATACATTTGTTGCTAAACTTCACACTTCTTTATTTTGTTCATGAATGACTAGCCAAACATTTTCATATCTTTATTTTGTAATCTTCATCTTATCACTTGTATTCGTCAATGGGCAATCCCACAGACGTGCAATTTTATCACGAGAACGGGAACAAATCGGATTTACAAGCAGCAATATAACCCAGTTGACGATATTTGTTAAGAGTTCTTGTTGATTGTGTTCAAGAGTCATTAGTAACTAATACGGTCTAATCTCTTCTTATCCATTTGTCTACAATGTTCGTGTGGCACGGATTTTCACGAGACACTTCACATTTACAGTGCCATACATTGTTTAGGGCAATCACGTTACTTTATTACTATATGTGCAAGAGCGTCCAAGCTGTTTTCATTTGTACCGATCATTATCAGTTCAATATACACTACAACACAACTTGTATATGCTGAAATTATCAGTCACAGCATCTGTGACACAATCGTAAAATCATTGTTAGTACAAATCGTTTCGTTATCTTTCATTATCTTTTTCCTTTAGGTAGCGTCAGCTCCAACCATGGCGAAAGAACAACCCGCCGATTTTGGCCAACGTTTCAACGAGCTGCGCAAAAAGAAACATCTAGTCGACTGTTCCTTCCGAGTGGGCGAAGACGTTTACCATTGTCATAAGCTTATCCTCTCGGCATCCAGTCCTGTTTTCGAAACTATGTTCTACGGTGCGCTCGCCGAAAAGCAGACGGTGAAGATAGCAGATATTAAGTCTAGGGTGTTCGAACGTATGCTAGACTACATCTACGTAGGGTCTATAGACTTCGACGGAATACAAAACATTGAAGAATTGTTGGAGTTGTACTACTGTGCAGAAAAGTATATGATTGATACTTTGCACGAGAAGTGCGTTAGCTATTTCGGAAAGAATATCAAACCGAACAACGTGCTGAAAATACTCGATATAGCGTACCGGATGAACTTGGACGATATTATATACTCGTGCATGTGCGTGTTGAAACACTTTTTTTCGTCTGGCATGAGCTTGAGCAACATCATTCTGGAGAGAAATCATCATCTTTCTAAAAACTGTGTGGATCTTATTTTGGAAGATAATTTCGAAGTGAAGGACAATATCATCTGCATGATACGTGCCTGGTGTATTACGGAATGCGAGCAAAATCGGCTGGAGATCAACAGAGACAGCATGAAAACGGTTCTGCAGGATATTGAGCTGCCAGACACACTGAAGGACACGATTGTTGGCTGTAGCTTTACCAACTTTACACCTATCGTGGGTGACAAGTCGGGCTGGATACCGGTGCAGCGCATCCATTACAAAGCCGTTCGCCCATTGATTATTGGTGATGAGATGGACTTTGAGGCAAACATAAGCACCAATCGGTTTATTGTGATAAAATCGTTAAACATTAACAGCCGGCTTCTGCCGCAACTGAAGGTAACCGATGTACGGCAAGAAACGTACACAGAAAAGCTGACGGTTGAAATATCCGCCAAGTACAGCAATGATCGGCAGAAGATCTATCAAAAGGAGCACCTGATCTGTGATGTAGCGTTCAACGATAGCCTGCAAGTGAGTTTGACCGAACAAATCGTCTTCTTTCCGGATGTTATATACATTGTCAGACTGAAATGGGACGCCAACAGTCTTGGATACGAGTATCCGCGCTCCATCCTTTCTGCGTATGGCAAGAGTAAGCAATTGATGGTAAATTTTAGTGAAAATATTTATCTGCAAAGCTCTGGCAGCATACTGAATGGAATAGTTTGCGATCTTTACAAGTGATGTCCTTGATTGTCGCAATGCAAAAAAGAAGAATAAAGCCTCTATCCCGAAAGTACTGAACAAAACTGACGATAAATAAAGTATTGCAAAGAATTGAAATGAGCAGCTCATCAAACTTTTTGTTAATGCGTGTACTATCTAGAAACATATTATGATTTCGTACACTCTGTTTTCCATATCATTGTGAGTTGATGCTACCGGCTTGCAACAACAACGAAAAGAAACGTGCTTCTTGCAGGTCTCGTACCGTGTACAGAGAGTAAATATCACAAGAATACTCACCAATAGAAACCAAACGAAAGAAATACGCCAAAACAAGGATAACTACTCCGCTAATGCAAGCTCTAAAAATGTATCATCTTTTTGCGCCACTTTTAATAATTTCACATCAATTTCCTTGTAAACAAACAACTGTCACTGGAGCGAAACTTGCAGCCCAAGGTACGTACAATAAATGACAAAATAGAGGTGGGTCTTTGCAAACAAATTCCAAACGAGACATCAATTACATTTTGTTTGATATTTATTAAAATTACGAATTCTACAGTGTAAACTATAGATGAAACCATTGTATTATCGTGCGTTAGCAAACGAAGGTAGATAGATCGCAACGGAACAGTAGTATATTTTGTTTTCGTTCGTAGAAAGTTATGAGATGATTATTTTGAATGAAATGCGCGTGTTTTTTGTTGTTGCTAGTTTTGCCCATCCCTACAACTACGCCACCTATTATGTATACACCTTGAAAAAATCAATAACAAATGTCACAACTTTTCATTGCAAAATAACAAAGAAAAATCGAACTAATCGCTTTTACCATTTTCTGTGCACAGCGTAAAAACAAAGTAAATGCCGTCGACCTAAGTGTGTGTTTACAGGTCACTGACGACAAATTTCTCAACAGGGATACTTGTTTATCTAGCCGTTGAATTAAAAACTCGCATAGCAGTACAGGTCACCGTGTGATCACCGATCCAGACATGAATATCAAAATGCCGGAATTTGATGTGAAAAAGTTTGTCAAAGGTGCTGGTTCTACGCTCTCGCGGGTAGTACAGGTAGGAAAATAGGTGATTGCTGAACTAAAGAACCAACATTGACAAGCTCCGTTTGTTTTCTGCTCTTGTCGGGACGGCGCTAGCTCACCGAGGAGAAACTTGGAACGTCGGAAAAAACCGAGATGGATGCACGCTTCGAGCATTTAAGCGAACGGTCCGACTCGGCCAAACTTTGGACGGAAAAGATCATGCGAGATACGGAGGCAGCGCTCATACCCAATCCGGCCAATCGAATGGAGGATTTCATATTTGAGAAGATCGAAAAACAAAAACCTAAGCGCTTGAGTAATCTGGAATACTTAGGATTGGATATGATTGAAGGCGGAGGAGAATTTGGACAAGATGGTCCGTACGGAAGTGCTTTGATCAAGGTCGGGCAGGCAGAGCAGAAGCTAGGCTCATGCGAACGCGATTTCATAGGTTCTGCTGGGATGTGTTTCATTCAGCCGTTGAAAAAATTCCTCGAAGGGGAAATGAAAACTATCACTAAGGAGAAGGGCGTACTGGAGAGTAAACGGTAAAAGATGGTTCTGCTGCATATGCCTAATTAAACATAGCTCATTAATGTATGTACTATTTTCTACAGCTTGGATTTGGATGCATGCAAAAATCGGGTCCGCAAAGCACGCAGCATGATTGGTCAGCAAGCGGTAAGGAATTACATTACATATAATCAGGTTCATGCTAGATGATATGATATGCGACAATTTGAGCATACGTGCGTTAATCTGAATTAAAAGTTATGTAATGTCAAATTTCTCATATCGTACCATTGAGGCCGTTTTGGAACAGTAGATCGGTGGAGGGCAATTTAAATTGCATACAATTCCACCTTGATTGTATTTCTCCAATATGTGTAAACTAATTTAACAATCTCCCAATTGCTTCAACGTTCAGAAGGATGGAATATCACCAGAAGTGACATTAGAACAGGTACAGTTCATTGTAGTAGACATCGGCCTGTGCCATGCCCAGTAGATAGGAGAGAACCCATAACAGACTTCCATTTTTTGGTTATTGTTTGAATTTCAATTTCATTTATAGAATGGTTTCATCATTTCATTTGCGCAATGTGTACACCGATTTTTTAAAATTTATTTATTGATCATGTCTATCGCTATTTTGAAGCATGCAGAATATTCGTGGAGTTAAGCGTAAGTGGGAAAGTAAATAATGCTTAATAAACCTCTTCCTCACGCTCTATTTTAGGCCGAACGAGATCTGCGGGTGGCACAATCTGAGTTTGATCGGCAGGCGGAAATCACGAAACTACTGCTTGAAGGCATCAGTACCACGCAAGCTACCCATTTGCGCTATCTTCACTCGTTAGTTGAAGCTCAGGTGCGATATTACGGCCAGTGCAAAAAAATAATGTCGGACTTGCAGCGAGAGCTTGTCAGGTAAGTTAGCACTACGGTGTCTTATGGTTTGGAATCGATTGTCTGAGAATCCTTTTTTTGTGGATGTGTCGGATTTAATCGTTTAGTTCTTGTTGCTATGTTGCGTGTGGGTTCAGCTATTAAACGTCTGAATGTTTATCAATATGTATGTTGAAGTCGCAACGCGCGTACAAAGTGTCGTCACACTATTTTATCCTAGTTGCTGCTGTCTGTCAGTCTTTTACTGTTATCTATCTTTTTCTCTCTTTATCTTGTTATTTTTCTCTACGTCTTCCTTTGCACCATTCACGGAACACATGTTAAAAAAATCCAAAACTTATGCTCTTTCCGACCGTCCTAGCATGCGTCCTCCAACGCCACGACTAAGAGTAAACAGTGAGGATGTTGATCTTACGTGTGGACCACCCTACTTAAGTAAATTCCAAACTCAAGACAGCTCACAACACTACCAACAGACAATAACTTTGCATCCCGCAGTCCTGCCGACATCCGGGAAGCCACCCCTTAGTATATCACCCGAAACCTTCCCTATTGTGGATGACAGTGTAATAGCGGCCCTTGTAGCCGATAGTGATCCAAATGACATTTCCGTGCTTTAATTCGTTGTACGTAACTTCTACTTCTCTCACCTACCTCCATATGCTTATTTATTTTAATACTCTTGCAATTTCTGTTTTTTTTCCTAATCATGAACCATGTGACGTACTTTGATCTTCAACTTTTAGTGTGCAAACGTCGTTTCTATCTAGCAGAGCTTATGCTTTCTAGGGATCGCTAGACTATCTGTACATAAATACATATGACTATTAGGAATCAGAAGGAACTTATAAACTTTTCTGATTTCTAAAAATGAATACCACAATTAGTTATCTATTATTCACGCTTAATATGTAATGTTTAGTATTACTAAAAGACGGGAAGTGGTATTGCTCTATCGCAAACAATGTTTTGTTGTCGTATTAAGTGTTTTTGTTTTGTTTTGTTCGGTTTGTAATTGTCCATTTTAAATACATATTCGCAAAGCAATACAAGGTTTAAAATAACAGAAAACAAGCGTTTCCATCTTCAATTCAGTGTTTGGGTTGAACAACACAACAGTATACGACTTGGACCCAAGCTTGCCGCTTAACATAAAGTGTCCATTTCATTAAAACAATCTTATCAGTTGGAACAAACGTCAAATTTGGTGCATCTTTTTTTTGATTCGCTGCAATTTGTATGCAACATTGCGCGCCCTGCTGCAACCAAAACAAGACGCGCCGAATTTAACGTTTGTTCCAAATGATGTGAAGATTGTTTTATTGAAATGGACACTTCAGCTTACGCGGCTAAGCTTTTGTGTAGTTCAATTGTTTGGATTGAAGATGGAAATGGTGGTGGATGGTGGATGGTGTGTTGAAGATGGAAAAGATTGTTTTCTACAATGCTATAAACCCAATGTACCGTGTTATGCTAGCCTAGTCATAATCATAAATAAGGTATCGCAAATGACTACACATTTAATTACCGATGGTTTATCTGTTCGTGGCTGTTAGTGTTGCTGTCTTTTGTTTTTACAATGTATCTCTCTGTTTCTTCTGTACCGTTGAATACATGCTTTGGCGGGACGGTTTTTTTATGGGGCGGTACACTAACTCGATACAAAAAAAATCAATAAAACGACTAATTCGAATACGATTAGTCTTGGTGGCCCGCAGCCGTATGTTCCGGTGTCTGGTTACGAGGAAGATGATACACTTGCCGGACGGGTGAACAACATTGAATTGGGCGCCAATTCAGGATACCGACGAGCTCGCGTGCTTTGCTCATATGACGCCAAAGACGGTACCGAACTGAATCTCACATCGAACGAGGTAAGTATTGTTGTGCGTGTCCCATACAAGGAGAAAATGTAACCATTTTTTTTCTTTCATCTACTGCAGGTTATATTTGTTTGCGAGTGTAACCCACCAAACAGTGATTACATGAATGGCAAGCAGGGACTACTCAAGGGACTGGTACCGAAAGCATTCCTGGAGATGTTGGATGACGATTAAATTATATTCACCGAAGAGAAGGTCACTTCTGTCGTCGTATTGTTAGCTTTTCACTGGAATTGCAGTAATAATTGCCACTATGTTTAGGGCTTATGCAAGACAGGGAAGCATCACAATGTATTGTTTGTTGCTTTATTGTAGGATAATAATTCTCTTGCCACAGATTTTGTCAATATTCAATTGATTTATAGTTACATCGTTACACGAGTCCATCAGACAGGACAAGAAAGGAGATAAGGTGTGAAATAAGATTATTTTTAGTTCAATAGTTTCTTAATGTTGATTGATTTCCGATGTTAGTTGTGTTTTATATTGCTTGCATGTGAAGTTTGTAGTGCAGTGTTGCAGGTTCACATAAATCTCCGTATGTCGTTCAACGATTGAAATACGCGTGTATGAATCTCGAATGAAAACTTTTCCTAGTTCTTTTGCCCACAAATGGATTAACGAACAACGCCGCGTGTAGTATTGCAATGGATTGCACTATATTTAACAATACTCAGTTTTTGCTGCTCAAATTTGTTTTTTAGCCGTATTGCACTTGGTATCTTTCATTGGAAAATCGAGAAAAAGGAATTCGGATCGACCTGTGTACTTTCTGTCACCGTGTGGTAAAATTTGTCATTGATGCAAAAAAGAAACAACAAACAGTTGATAAGACGTAAACAAATCTAGTGAGGATTGTGAACATGTCTGAAATGGACGAAATTACATTGCTGACGATCCAGAGAAGAAAATTCCATCGGAGCTATTACACACGATACATAGTATTTTCTGCACATTTTACCATGGATTTTCTGACGAAAGTTATCAAGTGTAATACGGCTATTTGTAGTAAATTGAACAATTTATAAGTATACTCGAACCAGTACGTGTGTGGGTCAATTATTAGAAACAATTACATTACCTGTGAAAGAGGACAAGTTTCACACAACGACGTAACCAAAGTGTGTTTTGCCGCTTACCATAAGACGCTTTTCCCATTCAATGCATTCCTTTTAAGAGTCAAAAGCAAATCTCACTGTTGTTCAACGATCGTTACGAACAGATGTGTGCCAGACCTACATCGTGTTTGGTTGTCGCTCACGATATCAAATTCACAAGACTTTGTTAAGGATCAAAATTTAACCGATTTGATCTATTGCTGAAGAATCGTTGGTATCGCATCGTTTTTGGATTCTAAAATACTCTTCTCTTAGCACACTAACCATTTCTTCCACCCTTACCAACGAAACCCGTTGTACGTATATAGTCGCTTCATGAATTAAATCACTACTCAATAATCTTAACAGAAGCTAATTTAAATGATAACTGCTGCTACTTGAGGTAAAACAAAATGCCAGGCCCAGTAAGGCCAGAGATGATAAATAGTCAGATCATTCGCCGTTAAAATATAAGCAAAAAAAAAGACGTTATTAAAATACGAACCACGTTTTGCGAAGATCGAAATGCGCTTTACATTATAAAACATAGGATATATGAATAAAGTCAATTTCGCGATTGATATTATTATTGTTGACATACGTATTAGGTATCTATGCGTTTTGGTGGCGTAACCGCTAAAACAGAAATCAACACCTTATAAAAGTTACTAATTGAACAATAAAAAAAGTTATGCATAACATAATTCGTTTGAAAAAAAGACACGAGTAAACAAATTCAATACTGTTCCTGTTCAGTGTGAGCTTGTGTGCTAGCACATGAGCGTTATTATATTGAAAGCAAACATCAATAGCAAACAAACAGACACAACAACCATATCTCGTGCAGGCAGATCTTCTCGCCAGGTCGTGTTTTTCGCTGGATTCTCTCTTTTCTCTCTTTTTGGCTTAACGACCTACCAGGTCATGCCGGCCATCAAATGGCTTACTAGACTATTAGATACCACGTAGTTGCATAGTCAGTGCTCACTACGGGGGAACGGTCCGGATGGGATTTGAACCCGGTCCGGTCGTGGTAGGGACTAGCGCCGTTTCCAAATACACCACCGGGCCGCTGGATTATGAAATACATTAATGCGAACAGAAACATGTAATACACATTAATTGTCGTTAATTAATAGCAAAACGATTTTCGGATCACCAATCACATCACTGGCGTTCGGATGTAGCGTAAACTATCACATATCACAATTCATTTGTGAGTTAGAAACTAAAATCTTGAACAAACACTACACACAGTTGAAGAGTGTTGTTTTCAATAAGAACTATTTATTGGAAAGCACATTTCACATCTCGTATCGTGATACGATGCTCGGATACGCACGCTATTACACCACATCAATAGTTCTTACAGTTTTTCGCACATTTTACAACGCTCCTTTTTCTTCCCGCCGCACACAACACACACCCGCGAAGGAGTGACAGTTTGCCGTTCGTTCACTTAGGCGCTTACTTCTTCTTGGACACACCGACGGTACGACCACGGCGACCGGTAGTCTTCGTATGCTGACCACGGACTCGCAGACCCCAGTAGTGACGCATACCACGGTGGGCATGGATACGCTTCAGTCGCTCCAAATCTTCACGCAGCTTCGAATCAATGTTGGACGACGTCAGCTGCATGTATTTGCCATCGACGATATCCTTCTGTCTATTCAGGAACCAGTCCGGGATTTTGTACTGGCGCGGGTTAGAGATGATAGTAATGATCTTCTCTACCTCCTCATCGGAACATTCGCCGGCACGTTTGAACGGGTCGACATCGGCTTTCTTGAGGACGACGTGGGCATAACGACGACCGACACCCTTGATGGCAGTCAGTGCGATCGGGACCGTACGCTTGCCATCAATGTTGGTGCTGAGCACACGGAGAATGTGCTGGAATTTCTCTGGAATCACGAGCGACTAGAACGATCAGAACAGACATTCACATTAATTGTAGACATGTTTTAGGAAGCATTTTGAAACACGCAGCAAACAAAGCCGCGCATCTAGCGGCAGTGATGTCAACACTGGAATCCATAGGTGAAACAAGAACTTTTGAGGCGCTAAACACGTATTCAGTCGATGTACCGACACCAGATACATGATTTAACACACGAATAGTATTGCGATATACACAAAATTCAATACAAATGACAAGAATTTTACCATTTTCAATCGAATTTGTCCAGCGATGCAGAATGTGCCTGCTTACAAATGGCTGAGTACACCGGAAAAGAGGGAGAGAGCGAGAACACGAAACCGTCAAAAAGAGAGAGTGTTGGTGCTTCCGGTTAATGAAATACGTTTGACAGGTTTGCGTTTCGGTAGTTTCTATGTGCGTTTTATATGTCAAATAGCGCTAGAACTCTTTTGAACGCGTGGATGACTAAAAAATATGCTGTTGAATTTTAGATATTTGCGGTCGGAAAAAAACGATTATATGTTAGCAATTTTACAATCCCAAAGTTAATGCAATCTCTCATCTATTGGTACACTTTTTACCATCGTTCACTTCTGATGTTGTTAACCAATTCGATTCAGATGAACGTTTGGTTCGAAACGCCAATGTCTATCTCTTTCTTATGACTTCCATCTCACTGGTGTTGTCATCTTACCGCAGAGAAATGAATTCACAACATTGTTAATACTGCAGGTCTGCGCTTTATCATTAAATTGTGAAAAGTTAGTCATACAGGAACGAACTAACAACATTGGATAAGAAAACGATGAATCACACGCGTGTCTAAAACAATCGAGAGCCATATTAAATTCGCTGCATTTGATTGTAAGCATCGAACCAGTTGGTATACATTTTTTGCGTGACAATGTTGTTTTTTTTTTATAAATCTAATTTTATACCTTTTGCAGGTGGCAGAGAGAAATATGTAATTACAACCAAACAAAGCGGATTAAACACATTCAATCGAGGTATCGAAGCAACTGGTTTAATGGATAATCGTACATTAGTAAATAATCAGTATGGTGTACAACACTGAAAAGTGCTCGGAACAAAATCAGGATAGCTGAATCTGGAAGTAGAAGCATCGTGGCGACCCGGTTGCACATTTTTTCCTTTCAGCTGGTGTTTTGTTTGAACAGCAGGAAACCGAATTCATAATAGGCACAAAGTGACCTTATAAGGAAATGATTGTACACAAATAGTTAAGTACTAACGAGCTATTTTCTTACAAGCCTTTTGAAAATCACTACACGATATGGCATTTTCCATAGTAGAATACTATGGGGCGAACTCAAAGTATCAATGTGGATATTGTAAGCAGTCAAAGTCATGCTCATCCTATGGTATGTATTTATCATTTACTGGACTATTATCGACGATGATTTTAACACGTTATCGATTAACGTTTTCCCTTTAATTCGTCTTTCAGGAATGTGGGCACACAAGCTCAGTTGCCAAGATTATCAAGAGCTGATTGATCGTGGCTGGCGCCGGTCGGGATGCTACTGTTATAAGCCTATGATGGAAGTAACCTGCTGCCCATCGTACACAATCAAGTGTGATGCAATGAACTTTCGATTGAACAAATCCCATAAAAAAATTATTAAACGTTTGCACAAGTTTCTCCGTGACGGCAAACGGGAACCAGCTGAAAGGACAGTGTTGTCGAATAGTGATGAAACCACGGTCCAAGACTTCAGTGGTCATGAGCATGTGGAAGTACCTTGCGTACAACCGAAAGCTCTAGACCCCAGCCTGATGGATTTACAAACTAATGTTAACGTTGAGGTCCAACCTGTAGCAGACGAAGGCGGGAGCAGTGGTTTGCAAAACTGCAAATTAACTAAAACCTCGAACGTTTCAATACATACGAGCGATTCGAATGTAAGCAATCAGCCAAAGAAAGCAAAATTGTTGCGCATTGAACGGAAGCGTGAAAAACTGCAGAAGAAAGGACTATCGGAGGAAGCGATTGAAGCACAGATGATAAAACCCAGCGGTAAAAACAATCAGGAAAAAACGCTCGAGGATTTTCTTGCGGAATGCCCGCAGGAAAATGAAACAGCTGTGCACCGTTTGCAGGTAAGCAGCATTTTTATTTATGTATTTAACTCGAATAATCATCCACCACTTGTTTTGTAAGGCCGAGTGGAAAAAAATGTAATGGTGGTTTTTATATTTTCAACATTTTGTGACTTATGTTTGAAAACTTTGTTATTTCCTTACAGGTAAAATGTGTAGTTGCTAGTGAAGGTGCCACGGCTACCACATTCAAACTGTACAGCTTATACCAACAAAGCATTCATAAAGACCCACCATCCAAATTGACCATGGATCGTTTCAAGCGGTTCCTCGTTAATTCACCACTGAAGGTAAATATGGCTGTGGAGTACGTTTTTAATTTAGTTTCTTTGTTTTTTCTTTTTTCTTTTCCTCAAAAAAAAAATCCTTCAACTGTCGAATAGATCGTGACGCTGCTCACTTCTGGAGCAAAGTTTCAAGAGAGCTTGCATGTATCTTACGAACTGTACAAAAAGTATCAGTCGGCCATTCACAATGATCCACCCGGTGCGATTGAAGACTATCTGGACTTTTTGGTGAAATCGCCACTAAAGGTACTTTTGGCTTATTTGCACAATACTTGTTTGTTAAATGGAATCATTATTTTTACTGTATATGATTTCTTTTTTACCTCTGTCTAGTATCTCTTTGATTGACTAACCAGTTTGATTTGAAGACAATTAGGTACTTGAATGAAAAAATAAGTGAACAAATGACAAAACGAACAAAATCTACACAAACAAATATGCGTTTAACATATTCATATCTTTCGAAAATTAATTATTAATTGTTTTATTGTTTTGTTAGAAATTATTTTTACAGAAAGTCATTATCATCAGTTGTGTGAAGAGTTGCGAAACAAGTTTAAATAGTAAAATATCCTTTTGGCGTAAACTAAATTCTTGGTTCATCATGACTCATTTGGAATCTAGGATTAATCTGTTAATTAAAAAAAATTGAGTGTTCTTTCAAAAACTCTACACGGTTCTGGTCTGCCTGGACAAGCATATCCTCTTCCGATTTAGGAAAATAATCCAATTCGGAAATATAAGCCGTAACACAAGCCATACATGTATACATACTCCGCCTGGATAATAATCTTCACTTGGTCTTATGTCATACAGTGATGATGTTACATGTTAATTAAATCTACTTATTGAAAACGTTATTATTGGAGCATATTGCATTCTTGCGGCATATACGGCATTATTGCGTTACAAAAAAGTTACAACTGAATACCAAATCCCAAATGTTTGTTTTCCCATTATAATTTTATGTTTGAAAGCAACAAAAAACATTCAAAACGTCATATTATTGTACTGAACTCCTTGTTCTGTTTTCTAATCCTTTTATAGGGCTCGCAAGGATATGGCAGCTTTCATCAACAGTATTGGCTGGATGATCGTTTGATTGCTGTCGGTGTGATTGATGTGCTGCCGAACTGTGTCAGCTCCGTGTACTTTTTCTACGACCCTGAATTTAATTTTCTATCGCTTGGTACTTACGGCTCGTTACGGTAAGTTACACAGGCACCGTTTAATGAGCTCCACGACATAATGTTGTCATCTTTGCCATCCATCCTGTCTAGAGAGCTTGCTTACACACGTTCGCTGAACAGTAAAATTCCTAGCATCAAAAGCTACTACATGGGATTTTATATACACTCTTGTCCCAAGATGCGTTACAAAAGTAATCTTCAGCCGTCATACTTGCTTTGCCCGGAGGCATATACATGGCATATGCTTGATAAAACCGTCTTAGCGAAATTAGACGCCCAGAAGTATAGTCGACTAAATGATGATGCTGGGGCGCAGGACACGAACAAATCAACCGAGCAGGACTTAAAGGACGTCCTTCTACTTGTTGGTAGATCCTACACGACTTACTCTGAGTATTTGGTAAATAGCTTGTTTAAATTATGTCAACACACTCTTTTAACATGCTTTTGTTTGTTGTTTTTTTCTGTATATTGTTGTAGGAAATGGTTGGCAAAGGAATACCGTTTCTGTCGGAATACGCCCGATTGGTAGGGAAAAGTTGTGCAAAGAAGATGATGCTCTATAGAGTGTAACCGTGTTCCTTAAACTGTGTGTTGCAGTTATTAAAAATTGAAATTAATTAAATAAAGAATGAAATGCATTACTGAATATTTGAAATTGTTCTTTTCCATTTTCCATAGGTTATATTTTGTGTGAACATTTCACTAATAGTTTGATGGAATATTTATTTATTTTACTTAACTTCTCTACGCACAGTTATCGTCCATTCAATTTCATTTTGGCGGACGCATCAACGCAATCACTTAATCTGAGTTTGAATTTACACGATTTTATTTACCTCTGTGGACGGTTTTAAAAGACTTTTCAAGTTGGTTCGTCTTAGATGATTTGATGATATTGAAGTCGTTGTAGATATAATGATAAGGTCCGAAGCCAATTTCACATGATGTAAGTTTAAACGTTTATTAACATGCAATATTACTTAGACAAAGAAGGCACAATTAACGTGATTGTAATTATAATTCTTTAACTTGATTATAATTTTACACTTTGATCTTCTGGTTCTACTGGTTCTGCCGTTGTTTGCTCTCTGATTTCGTTCCATTTCTGCACTTTTCCAGAGCCGAAAATAACGAAAAATACACCAGAAACGATGTAGAAGCTGGCAGTCAGAAGAAATACATACTTCCATTCCTCCATTGTATTCTAAAAGAACGCACGTATATATTATAAAACCATATAGTATAGCTTTCATCGAACATTATTGTTGCTTACCTTTTCCTTTGTGAAGAAAGCTACAACCATCGGTGCCAAAAAACCGGCCGTTGTTGCAAGGAAATTCATCATACCGTACAGTGTGGCCGCAAAGTTTGGCGCTAAATCTTGTGCATTTACCAGATTGGTAATGGTAGACGCACCATTAAAACCGAGGCAGGCAATTATGCATGAAACGGTAACGATCGGATCTCGTCCAATGAAGGGAAGTGCAATCAGGAATGCACCGGGTAGGAAATGAGCTGCAGAAGAGAACAAAACCTTGAATGAACTGTGTCCAGGAAGGGATGCAATGTGACTTACAGAAGACGATGAAACATTTGCGCAATGTGGTCACGGCCATGATTTCCTTACGTCTTAAGCCATCGCCGATGTATCCGAAGAAAAATCCAGAAAACATGCGGGCCAAATAGGGTAAACTTGAGAGGAATCCAGCGTTGGTCAGATTAAAGCCAAGCACTTCATTAATGAATTTCGGTGCCTGTGTGACAAAGAAGTTTAACCCCCAAAAGCTGCTGTAATGGGACAGGACGAGTGCTATGAATGGTAGAGAGGTAACCACTTGTACCAGCGGAGGTTTTGCCTTGGTTTTCGAAACAGTATTGCCAAACGATGCTTCGATGAGATCTCGTTCCTCCTTTGTGATTGTTTTGTGTTCACTCGGTGCATCGGCAATCAGCCAGAACCAGATCGCACCAACCAGTGCCGAAAGAAATGCTGGAACATAAAATGCATACTTCCAACCGAAGTGTTCTGTTAAAAGCCCGGCAAATGGCCACGTTATCACAGTTCCGAATGTGCTTCCGCCCGCAATACAGGCAACGGCTTTGCTTTTCTCGTTCGGTGGAATCCAGCGCGATATTACATTGTGCAGTGTAGGATAAACACATCCGCTTAGCAAACCGATCAGAAAGCGTCCCACAATTACGGCCCACACGTCGATGGCGGCAAATAGTGGAAACAGAGCGGTGACGATGGCGGAGAGAAGAAATGAGTATCCGATCAAGCGCTGAGGACCGTATCGTTCCGCCAGTGGGCCAGCAGGCAGTGATGTTGTTAGGTAACCGTAAAAGTAAGCTCCCAGGATGTGGCTCTGCATATTTTGGTTCCACTCGTAACGAGGACCATAGTCGGGTACTACCGGTGCAGGAACGATAAGGCCATCGTCTCGAGTGACTGTTTCATTGGCTATTGTGTGGGAAATTGAGGAGACCGAGTCTGTATCGTTCAACACTGTGATGGTGTTGTTGACGGGAGTAATATTAGCAATCGGTCGTATCATAGCCAGCAGATTGATCGACATATGAACACGCAACATGAACGATGCTGTGCATGCAACGAATATCATGATTGTGACTATCATTCGTTTGGGAAAAGATCCTATGAATAATGCAGAAACAGCGTACATGAAAATTCGTTAGCATAAATGTATGCGGCTGTACAATACCGGAAGTACGATACATACCCGGGAAAACGTTTGTAGTAAGTATCATTTTTTGAAAAGCTAATTTGCATTCCTGTAGAAAGAAAGAAGATGAGATGATGATAAAATGATGATAAATAATTAGATTATTTATTGTAAAATGTACAAAAATATGTATTAAATATCCAATTTTATCAAAACGTTGGTTGAAGTGTGCGTTATAACCAATCGGGCATCTGGTTTTGAACTTTATTAGCAAGGCAGACGTCAAACCGGAATGAACAAGTTTTGCACGCTGTGGAACGTTGTGTCCTCCAAATTAAGTCAATTTCGTCATTTTTTATATCTTTTCCCAGCTAGAGAAAGGCTAAAACGTCGTATAGAAGCCTAGTACTCTGGCCATACAATAGCATGTGTGGCTATAGAACACAGAAGAAACTAAAGTGCGATGGCAAAGCAATTTTATTGTTTCCACGGGAAGTCGGAGGAACTGGCCAAATGATAAAAAGCTCTACAACAAGATGGACATTTATGTGTAAAAGTGTAATTCGAGGTTATACGCAAGGCAATCACCCAGAAGGTGGGGCTGAAGGTGCCGGAGGAAAAGTTCTTTCCAACGAAAACCCCACATAAGAATCCTGATGGTTTACAATTCCAATCCATATTCCCTAATACGGTCCTTGTGGTCACAAAATACATTCGAACATTTGCTCTCGTCGGTAAGTATGACGCAAAGAGTATCCGAACATTTGAGCTGACCTAACCTTGTTACTCACTGGACAAAATCATGCAATTGCTAAATGGGATTAAATGCTTACAGTTAAACGTTTCACCAAAGAGAGAGAGGTGAATGTTGCCAAGCCGACTCAAAACCTCTATAATACATATATAAAAAATCACCCTAAAAATAGTCTTCAGCGTCCATTAGAACTGTTAATGGCAAAAACAGTTTTAATAATTTTCAGTCCAAAACAAAGGGACAGTCTACCGCCAAAGCCACTAGAATGTTTCGGTTCCGAACCGGAGTTCAGTGGGGTGTTAATAGAATCCTTATATTATTATATAGAACGCTTATTAAACATAAAATTTCAACCATATCTTTATAATAATTATTTCTCATTCGCTTTTTTTATCAGCTTCCCAAGTCAATCCAAGTTTTTCATGCAGATTTTAAACCTATAGGAACCACTACTGTGTTGGTTCGGAAACGTTTATAATAATCAAATGATCGTAATCGTTGGGTATTATGTAAAAAAAGTAAGTTGTTGTAGTATGTTGTAACCTTGTTCAAATAATAATAAGTTCACCGCAGGATGTTACCTTCCGACATTCGCCCTTGTAAGAATCAATCAAAAAAAGGGTGGAAATGCAATGTCATTGACCACTTCGAATGTCAATGTCAACGTATTTGAAATAGGTGTACCAGCACATGACTTAGATCAATGACGAGGCATACAATTCGTAGCAACAGTTATACATGCTGTTTTAAATGTGGTTCTACCAAGTTGGTAGTACGCTTGTTTGTACGAGCAGTTACACCGCACAATCGTTTCCATAAATACAAAGTTTGAATGGCACATGACTAAACGGACGACATAAACGTTGGTATAATGTAGAAACCTTCACTGGAGCCAAACGCTTTCGGTCTTAGCCTCATCAACATACAGGTGAGGTTTTCGAAATGTAACCGATTAAGAGATATTGAATGCACGTAAAGTAGCGTGATAGCATTACATATGTGATAGACAGCGTATCACACTATTGCTCATTAACTGGTGTCCAGCAAAATACACACAACACAGTGCTGTGTTTTCACTGGGTGAATGAAAGAAAAATGAAATTTAAAGCACTAGAGTCGGGAACGAGGGAAGGATAAATATATATTTAATAATTAGCACGTTCCAAGATTCGTGGACGAACGAAACAAAGCAGAAATTCGGTGGCACATTTCATGCACAATGTGTGTAAACAAAATGGCACACCCAACATCCTAACAAGCAGTTCCAATGCCCTGCACGATATGTTGAGACGAACGAGCGAAAATGATTAAAAATGATGAAAGTTGCTGGCTGGGCATGACACGGCATAGAGAGTCTGAGCAAAAGGAGAAATTATCTCCCAGTTGTGCAGTTACATGGCGAAGTGTAATTTAAAGTTTAGCGCATTGTTTGCGCTTATGTTGCGCATTAGGTTGTTAGGTACTACAACATTTGTGCTTTTCAGAACATTATAAAGATCTTTAAGGAGTTTTCTCTATCACTTTTGTGCATTAATATAATATTCGGCTATCGCATAGCCCTGCGCGTATCAAACAGCAGAACTCACTACAATCACGCAACATGCCAAACCAAACGAAGTGCAAAAGAAGGAAAGAAGTTCATTGGTCGTAAATAGCCGGTTTTACCAAGCACCAACATGCAAGGAAG
The DNA here is from genome assembly GCA_018908115.1 of Anopheles rivulorum. Lineage (NCBI taxonomy): Eukaryota > Metazoa > Arthropoda > Insecta > Diptera > Culicidae > Anopheles > Anopheles rivulorum. The sequence goes on from STHB01000010.1 coordinate 295,766, forward strand.
GTATTCGGTATAAAACTGGATCCTGTTATCATACACCCTGAACCATATCCTTCACGATCGGTATCGTGAAGATCGTTGAAGGTCAAGCATATTTTTAGATATTTAAAATTGGTTGTATTGGACGAAATTGTATCCTGCTGCTAGTGGGTTTTTTGGGTGCTTACATTAAAAAGTCGTTTCTTCATTTTGCAAAAAAATCCGACTGTATATGTAAGGGTCTATTTTGAATCAATTCCGAAAGGTACGCTGTTATTGAGCTGTGGAACATTCACATGGTGATCGAGTTCCGAAACAATCGCTTTTAAAGGGTAAGGCCGGCTTTCCTTTCGATAGCCGTTGGTAATTTGTTTGACTTCCGTTCCGTGCCGTTACTTGTAACATTTTATTTTTTGCTGACATTCATTCCTAATTGTGCACATCTTGCAATGTTTTCATATTTTGTTTAACTCGTTTGTTCGATCACACACTCACAGTTGTGTCACTGGAGACTTTTTTCACTGTATATCACTTGAAACTAAACGAACACTTTGATTGGCCCTGGTACAAAATATCTCGCATAATATAATGAGGTAAACAATACCAACAAACAAGGCAACATAGTTTTATGAGCTTACACGAGGTGGTTCCAAAATCACTAAGCCAGCCAGTACGGATGTATTCACACGTTGTAGTAAGCGGCACCGTTATAGCATTGTATTCACCGTTTCCCACCGTTTCCCAACACTGATCGGAGATCGGTAATATGCACTTGAAATCAACTGATTGTTGTGGAAAATGGATTCACCGTAGTATTATCGAAACGTACCGCAGACGGAACTGTTCATTGGCGCGTACGGTAGCGTGATCGATCGAGCACGCATCTGATTCCCCAACATGATCTTTTCCATTCGCTTGCTGCTGCTGCTACTCCGGGCGCACTGTTTGTTCTCTCTTCTCTCTTGGTTCATACGCATAGCACATTGGGATAAAAGAGTAGAAAAGCGATTTGAAAAAACAACAGAAAAAAAAGTTTTTACAGCACGATATTGGTACATAATACATTAATTAAATGTAAAGTTCAATTACCAATTAACAGTAAAATTGTATTATTTTTCTTAATGTCCCTAGTTACAAAACTTCAATTACATTTTACTGTCTGCTGTTATTGGTAATATGTTATGGTGATATGTTAGGATTCGAAAATTAATATTCTTAATTTATGACCAAGTCGTATTAGACTAATGTTTACTACGTAACCGGCTAGACAGACCTTGCGACGGGGTCACGCTCCGCATGCGATTTTGGATCGGTCTGGTCGTGAGGGACTAGTACCGTTGCCAAATACACCACTAGGCCGCCCCTAAGTTTGAGATATGTTATTAAAAAAATAGTATTATTTAAATACATATAAAATCATAATAAATAATATAAAACCGGGTTGGATAAAATTTCCTACAGTTCACTTCGAGAAAATCGAGAGAGCGATGGAGAGAGAGAGAGAGAGAGAGAGGGAGAGAGAGAGAGAGAGAGAGAGAGAGAGAGAGAGAGAGAGAGATAGAGAGAGAGAGACATCAGAAAAATATCAGTGCGCCTGAGGCATTACCAAGCGAATGGAAAAGATCATGTTGGGGAATCAGATGCGTGCTCGATCGAACACGCTACTGTACGCGTCAATAAACAGTTCTGCCTGCGGTACGTTTTGTTAATACTTGGGTGAATCCATTTACCACAACAATCAGTTGATTTCAAATGCATATTACCGATCAGTGTCAATCTGTGGGAAACGGAGAATAAAAACAATTCTAAAGCGCACATGTGAGTACAATAGTGCTGGTAGCTTAGTGATTTTGGAGCCACCTTCTGTAAGCAATACGAGTTGTTTAACTGTGTTGCCTTGTTTGTTGGTATTGATAACTTCATTTAATGTGTATTCCTTCTTCTACGATTGCATATTCGAAATTATTTATCAAAGTTTTCGTTCAGTTATGTGTAGTTTTAGTTAAATTTGATATGTTTATTTATTTATTCACTGAAGAACGGCCAGGCCGCATATCTTCAATGTGTTATGTCTGTTGCATACTTTGTTAACCACACGAACGATTCAAAATCCTTAAGACATTCTCATTCAGACGAATGAGCGGTTCACAAATATGCTACCCAGTGGCACAGTTAACGCAGCAAAAAGACCTTACCCTTGAAAAGCAGTTGTTCCGGAACTCGTATACCAAGTGAAAGAGATACAATTCAATTCAACATCTTGGATGAGATAAAAAATCGCCAACATACGGTCAATAAAAGTCCTCTCACAAGCGAACAAGTTTGACCTTCATGGATAACGATGATGATCTTGAAGGATATGGTTTGGCAAATTTATTTGGTCACATTTGATGGGACATCGAAACAGTGTTCAATGTTACTGCGTATTTTTGATTGATTGAAATTAATAAATTGATTGATCATTTAAATATTAATATAACTATTCAACGTTATGAGGAACGTCCCGATGTATGTATTTAGATTGCAGCGAGACCGAGCTTACAGGGTAGGACCAGTGTCACTATCTCATCGAAACCGTACCACTGTACGCAGGATTGACTAGGGTTTACTGTTACTATTAAGGAAAGCATAGGAAAGCCGAAAATAACTGTTTAAGCTCATCTTAAGCTGCCACGAAAAAGAAGTTTAATGTTTTATTATACAAAAAATGTCAGAAAGATTTTAAAAACTATAGTAAAACTTTAAATATTTCATTGATATACTGTCTACTAGCACGTCTTCTTGATTTCTCCTTTCACTAAGGTCTCATACTAGACGGTGGCATCTTTAATTTTCCTGCGGTCATTTCAATGTTTGTTAAATCTCGTTATCTATTTTGTTTACATAAATTCATGGCCTGAGCCACCAAATTTTTGTTTTATTTGTCGACAAATCTCACAACATGCTAATTTTTAAATCTACATTTATCACATAACATCAATAATAAATTCACTGCTTAATTTCCTATACATTAGCAAAAACGGTTTGTAATTGGGCGTAACGCGTATAATAAGCGTATACATATAATTTTTTTAAAAACAACTTTCCAAACAGGTTGTATTCGTGTACAAAACATTTGTGAACCTATGGGTCAAAGCGATTTTTTTTCAAATTGTTTAACTTATATAATAAACTTCGCCTGGCGTTGGAAAGTGATGATGGTATGCTAGTATGAATTAATGACAGAACAAATGAACATACAAACTGCTTGTGTTATTTTCAGTTTGCCGTACATGCACAAATCTTGCGGTGTTGGATAGAATTGAATAGCTATCTGCAAACATCGAGTCTGGTGGAAGTATGTTTATTTGATCTTCATTAGTAGCACAACGTAGAATAAATGAAATATTTTGTGAAGCAGCACAAATTTACAAGATTGCTGTTAGCCTAATTATACTGTTTATCAAATTGAATACAGATATACGGCCTGGCCGTTTTTCTGCGAATACAAAAAAGAAACGAGGTAATATAGAAGATATCGATCGACAGCAAAGGGTGTAACTTTTCAAAATGATTTGACATCCCAGACATGCAATTTGGTTGAAATGTTTCCCGCATACAAGTTGACTATACAGGTAGCCAACCAGCAAAATCATCTGGCTTTATCCAACATACATTTAAGCCTGCTAAAACGAGAAACCGTGATGATTTTGCTCGTTGAGAGACTTTTCAAAGGCAGATTTTAAAACATTTAATCTACTCAACTTCTAAATTAACGCTGATCAGATGAAATGAGAGCTTATTAAGCATATAGCCGTTTTCTGTTTTGATCAGGCTTTAGAAAGATGTATGTTTTTATGGCTAATAATGGTAAGCTCCAAACCACTTCGTTTATTATCAAGTGAGAATGCATCGTTTTTTGTATGTTTCACGATCGGACCGGACCAAAATCCCATTCGGACACTGTCCTTCCGTAGCAAGGTAATGTTCAAAAACATGTAATTGTTCGCTATTAGAATAGTAGTTCACCAGGTGTTGAATAGTTCGTTCGAAATCTTAACGCAGTTTGCATACAGCTTGCTTGCAGGAAATATTTTAAGAATAATCTACAATACTTACGTTTTCCGTTGCGCATAGCAATGCGCAGTGTTTTTCTTTTGTTACTCTAAACAACTCATACATAAAGAAAAAATGCATGTTCTTTTGGTAAAATAAAATGTTTGAAATATATGTCTGTGTTGAATTAAATTTGAAAAAATCTGAAAGAAATAAATATGCTTTGAAATCAAAATATCTCTTTCAAATATTAAGTGAAATTAAGTGAAACAGTGAAATTTGAGTAACTTAAAAATCAAGTGATATATTATATGTTTTATGCACGTTTAATTGTGATATTTTTTAAATAACGCATCGGAAACATTAACTGTACTTTAACATGATTGTATTACTTCAATCTGATGCTTTCGGTCTGCACGGCCTTCGGTCAATTAAATCAAAGATGGCGGATAGAATCTCATACGACCCAGGCCTTCCATTCCTAGGACTGACGACTATCAGACTACGTGGTGAAATAATCGTAGCAAAACTAACAGTTCTTTACAGTAAGAAGAACCTTTAAAACAGGATGCTGAACCGGGAAATGGGTTTTAGTGTCCGTGTTCAAGAAGTGGATATTGATGCATTTTGTTCACCTTATATTATGTACAGAGAAGCTGTTACAACGAGACGTTTCAACGAGGAATAAGTAGCTAATGCCTGAATTTAGTATAATTAACAAGCCTTTATTGTGATGGTAAGCTTTGGTATATACAATCAACTTGTTATTTCATTACACATTCAATTCAAATCGAAATATCTTTCGTTTTAAATGTACAGAATAGTATAAGTATTAGTATTGGATCAGAATTGATACAGTTCGAAGATTACGTTTCCTATTGCGTAGCGAATATGCAGCATTCATGCTTCGCCTGGCACATCATATTTCTATAGTACAGGCTGCCAGAGCATTGATGTACATGCTTTTTTTCGAAATATGAATTCTATTTTTTCCATTTTTCGTCTAGTCAAAGTGCAAAATAATTATGTTCTGCTTTAATATAAATGCATTTAGGTGAACTTCCTCCTCCAGTACTAAGGTTTAACTAACAAGAGGGAAACGATTTCAGCTATGTACCAAACATTTATTTATCAAATACGCAGACACGACTGACCTTTGCTTGTTGGAAGTTATGACGCAGGAACGAAAAAGAAAGAAAAAAGATTGTACCTACGTTAAAAGCGAGTCGGCACAGGGCACGGTTCAAGATGTAAACATTTCTGTGCCTGAACTTGAGGCATTTCTGGTATGTGAGTTGTGTGCGTCTTGTTTGCCAAATTTTAACCTCTTCACTGTAGAAAACTTTTGCAGATTTTTACCGAATGTTATCGAAAGCACGAGTAAAACATACGCCTAAGTATGCCAAAGTAAGACGTGAGCATCACCGATGTGAGTCAGGAATCTTTAGGCCAGAAATGAAACCTGATAAGTTTCAACCATACCGGATATCGTACAATCTTTCTAAAGGTACGAAAAACTCTTTGCTACACGATGTGACCTTTTTTTCATTTGTATGGTTGTGGTTCATGTTTTCGTTTCGGTTGTGGTGCAGATTTATCACACTACAGTTAGGCGGGAAGAAACTATTTTTTGATACGTCACATTCTGTACATGTACAATAGTGCCGCAAAAAAGTGGGAAAAAAACTGCGCACATGTGTCATGAACGGTGGGCCACTGTTTGGAAGTTTTCGGAACAGCTTTCCACCCCAACCATGCCGCACTCGGGATATGCAAAGGAACAAACAGGTGCGAATCGTCACCAAAAACTGAAATGCACGTTCCACTCACATTTAAGGCATGCTGTTTGTTTTATTTACTTAGTTCGGGCCAGTGTGCGTGCTTTGTAGAGTGTATGGACAGAAAGAAAAAACAGCGCAAGATTACTGAGAAAAGTGCCATATAGGTTTTCATCGCTGGAAAAGCTTTCAGCTAAAACACTCACCCTTGGTTCGTCGTACAGGAAGATAGTTCGTCGTTTATAAAAGCCCTTGCAATCCGGTGTGGACATTTTAGTTTGGAGCCGAATGGTTTGCCTACACGGCGCTTCTGGCTAGTACGCGGTACGCAGTCATTGGGCAGAGCAGTAGAGATCAGGTGGTAGTGTACCAAAAAAAAAAACAAAAAAAAACTATAACACGATGGTTGCGCGAAAATGTTCTACGTGTCCTGTACTGTTGGTGGTGCTTAGTGCAGTCTGGCTGGTTTTCGGAGGAATTCCCGTAGAGGCTACCCAAACGACACCCGCCTTATTTCTCACTGTGAAAAGCTGTAACTTTTGCATGACAAAAGTTGAGCATGTAAAGTGTGGTTATTTGATTGTAACAGACATTTTGATCAGTCCCGATGGTGTGCCGCTGCCGTTCTTCCACGACAATAGTGAGTTTGCGTTGTCGATGTTACGATATGGTGTTGTTTGGTGCTGATATAATCGCGAATCGGTTGCTAACATTCTTTTTCCTTCCGAAAGGTGTCTCCAAGACGAAGTCCGGGCTGAAGATTATTGCCTCGTTCGGAGGATCTGTCGTACCGTCTGAGCTGTTTGCTTTCTTGACGTGTGACGACAAGCGCCGAGCAGCGTTTGTGAACAATTTGATCGAGTTTACACTAGCACACGGATTTCATGGAGTTGATTTGGCTTGGCTATATCCAGCACCTCAAGAACGGGTATGAGTGCACTTTAAAGCGTTAATTCCACGTTAGTTATTCATGGTGTTGTTCCACAGGAAGCGTACGCACGTATTCTACGGGATCTTAAGTTGGCTTGCAGTCGTAATGGATTGGTGCTGACAGTAACCGTCCCTAGCCGACCCTCTGTTATCGAGGTGAACTATCCGGTGGAAAAGCTGGAAAAGTATGCCGATTTTGTCATTTTGAGTACGACCGAATTCCGCAAGCTACGCAAAACTTCCTTCATCGCACCGTTGTACTCTTGTAGTCCAGGGTCATCCAACAGTATTGTGAGTATTGAAGTGTGAGACATGTAGCGTTCAGCGATACCAATATCTTTGTTTGGGTTTTATTTTAGGACTACCACGTTGATCGGTGGAAGATGGCGGGTTTGAGCTGTGGCAAAATTGTGATAGTAATTCAAACAATGACACTAACTTACAAGCTGTACATTCAGAACGAATATCGCGTAGGCACACCAGCTCTGCAGCTCAAGATTCGCCCGTACTACAAGATCTGCCGCAAACTGTACAGTGGATCGCTAGAGATTTGGGACAGCAATGTAAAGAGCCCTTACGCATTCCGCGATCTGTCGTGGTATTCATATGAGAACGAAAAATCCGTCAAGGAAAAGGTAGGCTTCGTAGTGCAACAGGGTCTTGGAGGGATGGCAGTGTTCTACTACGATGAAGACGATCCGATCAACATCTGTGGAGATGGGCAGTATCCTCTCACGGCGATCGTAGTGGCAGCGTTGCAATCGCAATATCTTCCTCCCTCAGTGATTACCGATTCGCAGATATATCACTACGATTCACCATCCTTGACACCGTTATCACAGCTTGACTATCGGCACTACAGTGAGGTGAACAGCAATCAGCCGCTAGTTGTATACGTTGAAGAAAAGCAACCGAACAACAAAGCATTCTTACCGGACGTACCGAAAATTCAATCGGGAACACAATTTGTTACCGATCCAATGCAGAACATGGCAGGATCGTTAAGTTTTACCGCGAATGAAGCATCTCCACCATTCCAGATAAGTGAGCCGATCATTTCAAACGGATACAGCTCAATGGAAAAGAGCTTTTACGATCCAGAATCAGGATCGGATGAGCATATTGACGATTTTAACTTCCCTTACCACGAAATAGAGTTTGGACAGGGCGTCGACATGACGTCCACCAACGTCGAAAGTCCGATGATATTTAATGATCCCGTACCATCATCCTCAACAGTGCAACTGTTTTCGGAAACGGTTCAGCCCCAAAATTCACATGCCTGTCCGCTGTTCTCGGAAAAGTCGCACAACTATCCCGTAGTGCATGCATCGGGTACTACCTTTAAGGGATGCAGTACATCAAGGCCATGTCCCCATTGCGCATCTCCGTCGACTTCCGTTTCACACGCCGAACACCAAATAGCATGTCCTTGTAAATATCCAGGCATTAAAATTTTCGCTACTGCACATGTACCAACGCCTGCGACAACAACGACTACAACCACTGTGGCACCGCCTGTGATGCACTTCTTTACGATGGCTCCTGCAACATTAAAGCCTCCCACATGTTGCCATGGATGTCAACAGTGTGTTAAGGTTGTAGCAACGAGCAGTGTGGATGTTCCAAATGTGGCAGGACATTCATTGCACAACACTTGCCCTTGCACAACACCAGCACCCGTAGGCCCACAGGGTCACTTGTACTCGGAACATTCGTTCGTATCGTCCGTCCCTGGTGTAAAAATTCAAGCGCAGGCTGTTGGTGCTCAACCATTGGTTCCCTTCACACCGTTTGAGGTAAAACTTTGTCCTCACGATGGCATCCTGCATGATCCTCATGATCGACGATCATACTATCTGTGTAAACGTGGTTTGTAAGTATTCGTAAACATGGCCGTGTGCTACAATTGATTTCACAGCACTTGAACGTAATATGTTACTGTTTGGTGTGTCCCATTTTACAGGCCCATGAGTGATGAAAATAAGTTTAGCTGTGCTCACGGTTACATCTTTAACGAGACAAGCAAAAAATGTGTCCCCGAGGGATCTTTCAAATAGTTGCAAATAACACATCCACACGAAGGCTGCCAGCTCTGCTTACAACGATGCTGTTGATCGAACGATCAACAGCTTTGGGTCGCGAGAAAAGCTTGCATGTCGCCTAAACAATCCAGTGATTGTGTCGGTCTGTTTAGGTGAGCATCGGCGAGATAAAGTTAAGGATAATTATAGATAATAAAAATTTCGTAAAAGTTAAGCAAACCTTAACGTGTTTTCTACCGGCACTTAGTAAAAGGGATAAACGACGATAGAGCACACAGGGCGAGCATTATCGCCACTTACAGAGAATAAGCGACCGAAAAAGTCAAAAACTAGTAACTGACCAACCGCGATGTTGGTCACGTAGCTATCAAATGTCGTTACGGGAAAAGTGTGGAAACGTGCTCGGGTCAATCGTAATGAGGTTAGCAACACAGCAAAAGAAAGCAAATATAAGAAATGTGCACATTTCACATAGCTGTTGGAATAGTTAATTTTTAAATGTTGTAACTAATTTGCGTTTCTCTAATATTTGTCGTTCGTAGTTTTTGTGTAATGGTTGAGTATGCTTTTAAATATACATCATTTTTAACCATTTGAAGCAGCGCAGTAAATGGTTTCATACGTTGTAATTTATGTACATATACTCAACAATCATCAGTTTTTTCCTTAATTCGATGATAAAATACAATAAAAACATGAATACAGTAGAACGTCTTTTATCCATCTATCTGCGAATGACATATATGAATATGAATATTTGAAGTGAGAGAAAAGATATTAACATATTTAAATTGTTATAATAAAAAAGGTATATTTAATGTACCAAATTCTTTATAAGCAGCTTTTCACAGCCCTGGAAAGTATTTTAACATGTTGAATTATCAGATATGTGCAATCACGAAATATTGCTTTCATACGGATAGTAATCGAAATTATCCCAATTTTGGTTATGCGGATGTGATAGGGAAAATATTTATTCGAGAAAAACCCAACCATTTTATCCACCTGAAATTCATAACAAAAGTTCAAAACAGATATGCCAATGTAATTTTTAGATTCACGGAAACTCCGGCCGCGGGTAATCACGTCCCGGATAATCGTTGTTTTATTGTACATACATTCCGTATGCCTTTACAAGTAACATTTTATTAAACATAAATAACATTCACCCATGCAGCCAACTCTTTCGTTTACCAATATCGTTTCGCTACATGAGCAAAATTTGTACGACGGCCGTTTGAAAGCAACAGAGCCGGAATGAAGTAGCTTTATTTTTTAATCAATATTAAAGCAGTTTCGCTTGGCTGAATCTTTGCTTACGGTATTGATAAATACAGCACAGCAGAAAACACAATGCTGGAACCCATTTCGAAAACGACGACGAAAATGCGAAGTTTTACAGATAAAATGTATCTTCTCATGGAACGGCTTAATGCACATGATACTAGAATACGCGTTTGATGCAAATCGAATTTCCTCGCTCCTTCGCCATATGTCTGCTGCAATTGCAATGCGTCCCGTGCTTTGTTTCGTGCCGCATCGGACAAAATGAACAAACAACGGGATATCATTCCGGATGAGGCAGGTATAAGACCAAGACGTGTAGGATTAGTTTGGAAGCATATAAAACGAATCTAATATAAGACATAACAGCTAAATGTACAGCAAGTGCACGGTTTTGCGTGGCAATGCGAATAATACTTTCGTTCTTTCCATTTGTCCGGTAGTGTTGCACCACCGTTTGGGTAAAGCTCGAACGATCATCAACCGTAGTGTTTGTCCTGAGAGATTCAAAGCAAGGGCTAGCGAAGAGGCGGTTTGCGAAAGGAAAAGTATGAAGTTCAGGAACGTCGCTTCCGGACCACGATTCGATGCTGGATTAGGTGTGCTCGTGACCGGTTGTCGTTTGCGTTTGCTTCGGTTCGTTCCACTTCTGTACCAAGCCTGAACCAAAGACGACGAATATGAGCGCTGGTACGATGTAAGCGGCAGCACCAATCATGAAGACATATTGCCATTCATCCATGGTGCTCTGTTGCGCAGTAAAGTGCGCCACCAGGATGGGCGAGATGAAGCCGCTAGACGTACCGACGAAGTTAATGATGCCGTACAGCGTCCCGGCAAAGTTTGGCGCCAGGTCCTGGGAGTTTTGGAGGTTGGTCATCGTGGATGCACCGTTGAAACCGAGCGAGAGCGTAATGATGGCGACACAGACGTACGGATCAAAGCCGATGTAGATCAGGCCGACGAGAAACAGGCCAGGTATTATGTGAGCTGCAATTAAAATGGAATCAGTAGTTGCTCAGTCAGTTAGAAACGGTCAGCTGGCTGTGTGTTGATGTACAGGCATAGGTTCGCCACGGCTGATCGATCGATCGACCGAGGTGCAGTAAATATGAGGCTATTTATAGGCCGTCAATGCAACTGAAAAGCTGTGCACGATGCGGCCCGATATGCTTATGTTGGCAATTTCCTGCGAAAATTGGCGTCAATTATTTATGCCACCGGTATAAAGATGGGTGGTAGGTGACTATTTTACTATTCCGTAACGATATCCGTACATGTGTATTAGTTTGACTGTTTTGATTGACACTGAACTGAAACAAGCACAGCTGGGATCTGTGCTCACAGCTTACACCGCATATCATAAGAATATGACGGAAGTTTAATCCGTTTGAAATGCAGCATAATATATATTTTAAATTAGTTCTTCTTTTAAAATGTAAATTCTTGTTGACCAACAATGGGGAAGGTTCGTCGCCAAGAAATAAAAGAATCAAATATGTTCATTTTTACTCCCACCAGATGATTTTTACCACTAAGCACAGTGTGCAAAGCAACCGAAAAATATGCGCTAAAACTTAAACCAGTCTATACAAGAAGGCTCGACCATTGTAACGTGAATAAAAAAAAGTAAATAAAGCTTTTTAAAAACTTGAACTTGCTGGTCCAATCCCAAGTTTGCGGGAGTTTTTCTGGATAAACCACTCGAGCCTGAACTGGTTCAGAAGGTGCTTCACCTCGTATAATATTGATATCCACTACCAGAAAGCACAATCGGGGATGATAGGCTTCTGCGGTCGCTTTTTTTGTCTTCTCAACCTCATACATGGCCGTCTGATATATCTTGTCGGTGTGGTTTTTTAAAAATGGTAATGAGCTGCGTGTGATCTAATGCGTTTGAAAATGTGTGTCCCACGAGCAAAAGGCCGGAGCGAATATTTAACTATAATGCTGGGTTTTATGATTTCGATCGTTATCAACGATCAACGTGGCGATAGTGATAATTTGTATGTGAAGTAGAAACCTGACTGAGGTAAGGTTAAAAATACTTACAAAATATGCAAAATGATTTGCGTATTGCCGTGACGCTCATAATTGATTTCTTTCGCAGCAAATCACCTATCGTTCCAAACAAAAATGCGGCCAACGATCGGGCCAGGTACGGCAATGCTGCTAGGAATCCGGCCTTTGCAAGCTTAAATCCGAGCACCTGTAAAGGTAGGGATAAATGGTAAACATTCCGAAACAGGGGGAAACAAATGCGTCAAAGCATGCGGTATATACCTCGCTCATAAACTTGGGTGCTGCTGTTATCAGGAAGTACAGGCCCCACAGATTGCCAAAGTGTAACACCAGCAGGGACAGGAATGGTGGCGATGTGGCGAGCGATGCAATTGGTGGTAAGAGCTTCGATTTGAATACAGTATCGCCCAGCGACTTTTCGATGTAGTCCTTTTCTTCCGATTTGATGCGAGGATGTGTGGCCGGACTATCGGCCACGATGATGTACCACAGCACTGCTACGATGGCAGAGATTGCCGCAGGAATGTAGAACGCAAAGGACCAGCCGAGGGTTTCGATTAGAACGCCAACCAGCGGCCAAGTGATGAC
>STHB01000010.1:308542-338497 GCA_018908115.1 Anopheles rivulorum
TCAGAAGGGTAAGATAAATAATAATTCGAAATATATGAGCTAACAAATTAATATTTCATTTCATACAACTGAGCAACACGAAATAAATACACAAAATCGCGTGGAATAATTACATTCAACGAATTGAAGGTAAAGGCGACCAGCATTCCTTGGCAACTGTTAAAATCTCGAGGCTAAATGTAAAACGCTTTTAAACTAATTTGCTTTCCTTTCACCACCACGAATAAAGGGAAGGAAAAGCTAGCGCTGTAACTGTTGTATAATTGCGGCAACAACGCAGCCAATAGACAAACGTGTGGATATTAAAGCTGCGCGCAAAGCCAATGAACAAAAATACAGCTATCGGCATGCTGCGTTAAGGAAACATTTCTATTGTTTACAATAAGATATACTGATAATAATTGCCCTAGCTGAGTTAAAAATTGATAATTTTTTGGTCAGATACTACAACCAATGTGTATGCCTCAACGTGCGTACTTTAAGTTGTGTGTTCCTACAATTTGATACTCGAAATTATTGAATGATTTAAAATGGGTACATATTTTACAAGACACAACTAAAACAGCAAACAAATGTATGCATTTTGTTCGCCTGCAGCAAAGTTAAACCATAGCAACCAGACGACTACTTACACCTAAAATTCCTAGCGCTACGCGATTGGCAATGGTGGCCCACATGCCATTGTCGGCAGCTAGCGGTGTTAGCGCGGTGAGGAGTGCGCTAAATGCCAACGACAGTCCAACCATGTTACGTCCACCGAAACGTTCCGCAAAAATACCGGCCGGCAGCGACGATATCAGATAACCGTAGAAATAGGCGCCCAAAATGATGCTTTGATCGTGTGAGCTCCAGTTATACCGCGGACCATACTGAAATAGCGTAGAAAGCAACACATACGGTGGGGGAAAAACATAAATAAAACACACACACGCATACAAATGTATAATAAACAACAAAAAAGATCGCTACCGCAATCGGTTTGCATTGATATGGCGTCACCTACATCTGGTATCTTTGAATGGGCTATCATTGTTTGATTAATCGTTTCGCCAGTTATGTTGCTATGGTGATCGGGCACGGATTGTTTGACGCTGCTTTGAATCGGTTGCACCATGGCCAATATGTTGACGGACATGTTCACTCGCAGCATATAGCTGATCAAGCATGCCATAAACAGCATAATAGATACATTGAATCGGGTTGGTATGCGATCTGTGAAGTAGAAAGGGAAAGGAAAAGGTGAAGAGATGGCAACAACAGCAGCAGCAGCAGTGGTACTGAAATTGGTATCATTTTCGCTGTTTGTGAATTATGTTTGCGAATTTTGCACCAGTCGCTAATCGTCGTGCCGTTGTGTTCCATTCATAGCAATATTGTTACGTTAGCCCGATTCAGGTGACATGTGTAGATGCCGTTTTACTATTCGTCGTTGCTGTTTTTATGTGTTGGAAAGTGTTCGTTGCGGTCACCGGTTTGTTCGTGTTCTGCGGTTGGTGGTGTAAATTAGCCAGCCAACAACACGTGCTAATGATATAAATTTTCGAGCACGGTTATATTGACGTGAAGAAACAAAAGTGTTTGCAAATATGGTTTTTCATGCGCGTTTGCGCATCACGACACTTTGTTTCACACGATGTCGTTCGATATAGTAAGTAAATATATCGACAAAACTCACGAGTGAGAGCCAAATGTCGTTTTACAAATTCGTGTTTGGCATTTTTTTGTGTTAAAAAAATGAAAATGTTGATTGATATAGAGGACTTTAGTGGAAGTTTTTGCAGAACACTTTTTGTTAAACATCCAACTGTACTGAAACCATTGGCATATGATTCTGCAACTCGTAACGTGCGTTCCAACAGGTAAACATGTAGCAGCACAGGATATTGCCGCCAGGTGTACATTCATGACGGTCTCCATAAGAGATTCTTTGTTGCGTCAGCATGTTTAAGCGATCATTACCTTGACAAGTTTACGGCCATCGGTGTGCTATCAATTTGATTGCTTAAGTTGAAGTTGGTACGGAGGTTTGAATTGGTATCGAAATGTTATTTATTGATACACGCAGAAACTGAACCTGCGAACTCGCTACAGTCGCTGGGAATGAAGATTGACGAATGTGCGGATTGACACATATTTGATCGGCAGTATTAAGAAAGATAAGATTTTACTAAATAGTATGTACTAAATAAGTGTTTGATAAATTAAGTTAAGAACATGGAAGATTAAAGTGAATAATCAAAAATGAAACAACATGAAGTGAAAAAAGTGATAATAAACTGAAAAGTCGAGAAAAAGCTGATTGAGTGATGAAAACAGATGAACGGCCATCGGATCACTTCAAAAGTGACATAGCCATAATTACGATTTAACATAATTATTTTACAAGAAATGTTTGTTGCCGTACGAACAAGCAGCAAAGAGCATTCTTTGTTCTGATAACGTTTCTTGTTGCAAAGTTGATTGACCTTGTATGTATAATCGCTAACAACGATCATCTGTAGATACCGATGGGAGAATGTTCGACAAACGGTAGAGGAATGTTTCGTTATTGAAACAAATGAATACAATTGATAATAGATTGTTTCAGCCTAAGTCTTAAGCTGAAGTATAAATTATGCGTGTCTAGCATACGATGGCATCAGTTCACTACGTGGAATAGACCAAAATGCATCTAATTTGGACCACTCTTCTTTCTTTTGTTGCGCTAGTGTATGCAGCACCAGGTCCATGCGATTTACCAAGTTTATCCGAGGTTGGCAGCCAGTATCTTGTGTTTGGACAGGATTGCCGACAGTACGCCTATGGCTACAACGCTGGATCATCGGCAAAAGTTGAAGTGAAGAACGCGAACGGTACAGTGTTCGGAGCCTATCACTACATCGATGCCAACAATGTAACTCAACGGGTAAACTACACGGCCAACGATGTGGATGGGTTCGTGGTTGAAGGAACTAATTTGCCCGTGCCTGTAAAGGATAATGGCGTGGAAGATTCGACTTCTACCGACGTCCCGACTACATTTCCTTCCGTTTCTCAAGAGGAGCAAACGACCCAATTAAACCTAGTGCGTGATTCTGTTTCCGGTGTATCTGAGGATCGCAACACATTTTTCAAGCCCATCCTCTCGGTATGGTTCCCGGCCAGTTCGTACACCCGTGATCCTTCGGTAGTGCAAAACGCGGAACTGTCGACTCAAAAAAAAAACATTGAAATGAATAAAGGTTGAAATGTTGGCAAAGAAACTAATTTAACGAAAGTAAAAACTGAATAAACGTATATATTTTTTTTACAAAAATTGGAACAAGAAAATAGTAGCAAAGTTTATTCGAACATTCAAAACCATCACAATTTGGTATTGGCCTTATATAAAAAAATTGTAACTTACCTATCGCTTTGATGAAATGTACAAGTGGTCCGTACATTGTTGCCGCTTTTCTAAAAAACTATCTTTCTACTCAAACTCAATTTATCACAGCATATGTATAAAATCACCCACTTTGCGATGCGATTAGACTCGCACGAAAGTTGTAACACAGTTCAGGAACTAACGTTTGCCGTACCGATGTCCCGAACGTGTCACGCTTGAATTCAATGGCTTCACTACCGGGCACCACCACTCACAACCATGAAATGACGGAAGATTCACCTTCACTTGCCGCGTTTTATTTTATTTTGCGAACCGTTCCGTTCAAACGCGCTTAGAATTGATATTATACGATCGTGCTACAGGTTCAGCAGCAGCTGTTCATGGCTCTGCACTGTTTATCGGGCGTTTCGATAGTTGAGGTCAAGTGCCTCGATCGCATTCGATGTTCAAACCCAGTAGATGCTGGTGGGTTGTCGCATTGCGAAGCACATGGCTGATGCACCGTACCGTAGCGAGGCGTACAGTGGCGTTGAGATTTCTATAAAAAAAAAGACAGAAAATGCAGGATATTGAAATATTAGCAACAGTTAGCACCTAGCGGGTTTCTGCTCATAAGCGTCTGATGAATGTTGTTTTCCTTAAGATATGCTAATAGATTTTGTTTGTTTTTTTTTTTGATCACACGTTCATCACTTTATCAGGAGGAAGGCAAACCGTCGGTTGAGCAACTGTTTGTTACATTTGAAAATGTGACATGAGTCAACCTGCTCGCTACTGACTAACGGATATGCTTTAAGGATCATACGGCAAAGGCAAAGGCAAATTTTCAATATCGTCACTGTGCGATCAATAAACACAGCATTAGTGCGTGCACGTGGCTGAATGTAATAGGCAGGTAGCAACTCTATATGCGAGGTCATTCGTACCAAGGTAGATAAGCGGACAGGTAAAACAGGAAGCTAGCAGAAGAGCGAAAAAATGTCATTAGAAGCAGAGGCGGTAGCTGTGACCCGGAGGCGCAACGCATCTCTACAATATAACCTTGCCATTTAGGTAAAAACATTTCTGTCATGTAACTGTGTGTAACTGCGGCTTTACAAGGTAGATCATTTGGATGAGCTCGTCCCCGACGCGACAATCGTATGATAACGAGTGCTAATTCGTGTGTGTCAATTACTTTAGGGCAATGCGGCGTATTGTATAGCGAAACAGAGCAAACGTACTGTGCTGCAGCTGATTGAAAAAATGTCTGTTTTTCGTGTTCTAATGTTATTTAACAAACATTGATATTAGTAAACGAGGCTTTAGTGATAACACTAGCCGAGGGAAAAAAGGCAACGAATGAAAAATAGAGATAAACTTTTGCTTTGTTATGAAAACTTGGCAGATAGATGATTTAGGAAAAATAAACTGAAGAATGCAATGTATTAAGGCGTTTTAAAAACAAAACAGAAACAGCCTGGCAAGTTTCGCGTATCTTTGCGTGCCAGAGGAATTTTAGTAACGAGAACATGTATGTACATGCATACAACGATTATAATGTTGACGAAGTGGTAATACGAAATAGGCGGTTGGAGTTATAAAGCTTGTACCAAGCTACACATTTACATAAAGCTGAATAAACAAGTAACACTGCGGTTGTAAAAGATAGATATTAACTAGATAACATTGAGTACAAAACCATCCATAATCAGCTAAAGGTCCATGTTAAGGACAATATGACTATAAATTCATCTGAGAAAATGCAGGTCAAATCAAACTAATGATACAATTCCGCATGTAGTTAAAACGTCATGATGATACATTGATGTAAAACACTACAAAGACTGGTTACAAGATTGGTGGATAATGTGCGTTCCATTTAAATGTTTCATGAATACGGTTTGCTCTTGTTTATGGAGCATCTGCAATAATTAGCTCTTATTTGGGAGAATTACGATATGAGCCTAGTTGTTTTAAGAAATTATTTATATTAGATGATGATATCACTTATTGGAACTAGTGTAATTCATTGCGTATACTTTAGCGGAAGAACAAATTGTTAGTTGCTAATTACATTATCGGCTGTTATGAATTATACGTTAGCAATATCTTCAATGCCATTGAAGTAGGAAGATGAGTAAATCGGTAGCAGTAGATAATTATAACCGCTGTCGTGATAAGCCTCTAATAGCTGCAAACAGGTCATAGAGTACTTTCCCAGCTTTTGTGTTTTCCGTCCCGAGGAAAAACGAACTATTATGCCGATCGTGTTTCCATGATAAATACGTGTTAGATAATTTGCGAATACAACAGCAATGAGAAAAATACACACGGTAAATAACGAAAACCGAAAATTTCTTTAAAAATCACTGTTCAAACGATAGTTTCACCAACAGTTTCACCAACAGTTTCACCAATTTGCTTAAAAGCTTGTTTAATCACATACTAAATGTAAAACGCACAACAAGTTACCTCAAAGCACCGGATAATGTCTGTACTGTACACTTGCGTGGTTATCTTCAAGCTTTACAGCGAATATTTTATCTTTCATGAGATAAAAATAAGACTGATTAAAAACTTTGATGCTGTGATACACTTTGTGCCACGCGCACAACAACTCCACTTTTCAACACACTCGATCAACGCCACCAATAGCTACACTCGCGGTGATCGTACAATGTGCGATGCTGATCACAGACTGATAGAGAAAATTTCCCACCAGACAGTTATATTGGCGAAAAAGCTTTCTCGTGTGTGCGATCTTCACTGGCCGCTGTCGCAGTGCCACTGAATGTGCTAACCGATATCGCCATGAGCGAGCTGATGTTTTCCTTCGCAAAACTGGCTCCAAGCGGGTCCGCAAAGATGTCATGCACACATAGGACATCAGCTGATCGTATAGTGTGAATGGCAATTTTTGAGTTGCACACAAGTCCTACGCACGAAGATCAAACGAATCTTATGCAGAGTTTGTTTATTTCGACATTGAAATGTGCCATTTGCAGATAATAGAAACCGGCAACCGGTAAGTTGAAACTATTTGAAATTTTTTATGACCATGTAATAGTGTGGGTGTCAGGGACAATAATTTAATAAATGTTACCATCAGTGCATTCCTGAATAGAATATTTTGAATGACCTCGTGCATGGTAGAAACATGTTTTTTTTTTTTTTTTTTCAAAGACTGTCTATAAATTAATATATTTTCGGCAGGCAAATTGAATGAAGGGTATTCTTTGTAAAGATATAGTTATATTAAAAAAATAACGTTTTTTTACTCATGGTCTTTACAACAAACCAAATAGATTCTTTTAAACTTAGCTCTTATTAAAGAACTTCAAACTGATTTGAACGTGGATTTGTGTGATTTAACATTAGAAAAGTGTATTTAGCATATCATCTAATGTCATTTGTAACAAATTATTAGTATATTTTTAATTTTGGCAGTTAACATTGACTTTTTTGTCGTATATTTATTTAGATCATAGAACTGTTTATTGCTGTATTACCAATGTGAATACGCGAATTGAAAAGTTAGAACTTTAAACAATATCATACAACAGATTGCAACCACAACGTGAGTAGAAGAAAAGTGCCTGAAATCAAAACACAGTTATTATTCATCAAGACCCTGCCATGCAATAGCATAAACTGGTTAAGGCAAACAAAAATCATCGATAATGTATTTACAAGCACAAGTTGAAACTGGATGTACTTTTTAACGATATTTTAAATTATTCTACGAATAAACACACAACAGAACGACGAATAAAAATGCTTTGGGCTACTTGATATTCACCGTACCACGTGCATTGGGTTTGTTCCGGTAGATTCCAAAATTTTAAAGGCTTGTCGCTGTATAGCTTAACGTAAGAGGTGTTTGATACCCCTGCACGAAGTCATGGTATCGCGGGCTCTTTGTAAAGCAAGGGCGCTTTTATAAAAAAAAACCCTCAACTTTTCATGATATTCCTGAAAATTGTTTTTAAGTAGAGATTGAACTTATAATTATGATTATTTTTTTAACTTAATTTTACACGAAGATACAGTACATTTAGCTTTTATCAATAATGAGTAAAAATGAAAAATTATGTGTGCTAAACTTATGCGCAGAAGTGTAGGCAATATTTCACGATGTATTGTCTCTCTTTCTTTCTCTCTCGTTCTGGTTGATGGTAAAAACGATTTGACAGCTGGCGATGTCAAAAGTCATAACAATAGTTGTGTTTTTGTTTTCCTTGTTTTAATTATATTTGTTTCATTGCTTAAATAATCTCTCAGCTATATTGCATCCTATTTGTAGTAGAAACTTGCAATATTGGTTGGCTAAGTGCATCTGTTTCGTGCAAATCTTTGGACCGGCGTAATATAAACCTCGCTCACCACGACTTGTGTCAAATGATAACACATGAACGCTGATAACAAGACGCATTGGTACATCGTTGTAGCTGTATTTAATCACGTACAATAGGTCGGAAGAGCGTTGCACTAAACGGTTTACTAATTATCTGCCGGAACGAATCGTGCCTTAATTTTCGTAAAGTTAATTTAGTGAAAACATTCTGTGAAGAAATGGAATTAGACGGTAACGCAGTTCTGGCGAAAGCGCTACGGGAACAGGTAAGTCGGAACGCCAGTCGACGAAATTATTGAAAAGATAGAAGGTTCAAAGTTTAAATTATTCAACGATGTGACCATTCTGACCATAAACGCGCTCTTATCACATCCATGCTAATCTGGCAGATAAAAAGTCGCTGCGTAATTGCGAATGGTGTTCATAAAACTGTTTGCTTAGCTATTAGGTGTATTATTGACGCTTGTTCGTGTCCATTTGTTTGTGTTATTCAGGGCATTGAATATGTGTTCGGCATCGTTGGAATACCGGTTGTTGAACTGTCGATGGCTATGCAGGCCGAAGGGCTAAAATATGTTGGTATGCGCAACGAGCAAGCGGCATGTTATGCTGCTCAAGTAAGTATTTTGGTAAAAATGATGCCTCAACACGTATTACATATTTGAATCAATTTGCATTGCAGGCGATTGGATATTTGACTGGCAAACCGGGAGTATGTCTGGTCGTTTCGGGACCGGGTTTGCTGCATGTGACCGGTGGGATGGCGAACGCGCAGGTAAATTGCTGGCCACTATTGGTTATCGGAGGTTCAACATCCCAGGACCATGAAGGTATCGGAGGATTTCAAGAGTGTCCTCAAGTGGAGTTGAGTAGGCCATACTGCAAATATGCAGCAAGGCCTCCAAGTGCGGCCTTAATACCGATGCACGTTGAAAAGGCCGTACGCTTAGCGTGTTACGGTAGGCCTGGGGCAGCGTATCTGGACTTTCCCGGCAATCTTTTGACCGCAAAGATAGAGGAGGATGCTATACCAAAGCAGTATGTCCATCCGCTTCCACCGGTACCATTCCCCGATCCGAAACTCGTTGAAGAAGTGGCACAATTACTGTCTTCTGCAAAACGTCCGTTGGTGATTGTGGGCAAGGGAGCGGCTTATGCTAGATCGGAGCTGCAAGTTCGTCAATTGATACACCAATCCAATCTACCGTTTCTCCCAACACCAATGGGAAAGGGGGTCGTACCAGATCTCGATCCGCAGTGCATTGCTCCAGCTCGTACATTAGCACTGCAAAAAGCGGACGTCGTACTGCTACTAGGCGCTCGCTTGAATTGGATATTGCATTTCGGCCGTCCGCCGCGGTACAGTGAGGATGTAAAAGTAATTCAGGTGGACGTCAATGCGGAAGAAATGCATAACAGCGTACCCAGCAGGGTAGCAGTGCAGTCGCACATTACACCCTTTATAGAGCAACTAATAGACGCACTAGCAAGGAAACATTTCCGTTTTGGCTACGATAACGAATGGTGGCAGGACCTGAGGGCAAAGTGTGAAAAAAATCGTAAAACTGTTGAAGGAATGGCACTGAACGTTGAAACTCCGTTGAATTACTATGCGGTATTCCACCATTTGCAGCAGTATATTCCCAAAGATGCTATCATAGTCAGTGAGGGTGCAAACACCATGGACATTGGTCGTACCCTGCTGCATAACAAGCTTTCTCGCCATCGTTTGGATGCTGGTACTTTTGGAACGATGGGCGTAGGACCAGGATTTGCAATAGCTGCAGCTCTATTCTGTAGAGATCACTGCCCGGGCAAGAAGGTGATTTGTGTGGAAGGAGATTCTGCGTTCGGATTTTCGGGAATGGAATTGGAAACGATGGTACGCTACCAGTTACCTATAGTAATAGTCATAGTAAACAACGGAGGAATATATGCCGGATTCGATAAGCAAACGTACGATGATATGCGTTCCGGTGGGGATCTGACGCAAGTGTAAGTATAATAGAAACGATGTGCCATGCAAAGGTATATTCATGTAATTGATTATTATTTTAGAACTCCGGCTTCAGCTTTGACACACGAAACACGCTACGAAAACATGATGAGCATGTTCGGCATGAAGGGACATTTTGTGCGCACCATTTCGGAACTTCGAGATGCCGTCAAGGAATCCCTCACGGCAACAGACCGGCCAAACATTATAAATGTTGCAATCAGTCCGCAGGCGGATCGTAAGCCACAAGACTTCAAGTGGCTAACAGAATCGAAGCTTTAAGCCGGTTGCGGTTGAAAATCAGACGCATTTTATTTGTTGTTACTTTCAGAGGTGCTTGGTAAAATTATCGTAACGGTGCAATAGTAAGGTAGGTTAAACTATATCGATTACATCGAAGTGTGAAAATATTGTGTGATGTATTGGGATTATTAAAATAAAGGGTATTACTTTTGAAATTTAGCTCCATATTTCGTCCAGTTTCTGAGACGTTCTACGTTCATTTGGCCAATGCGCCATCGTTGAGATTCCACAGCTCGACTACAACGGTTAAGAAAAAGTTTTCGTTTTTTTCCATCAGCTTCGAAACAATACGTTTTGTCTTTCCCGACAAAGATTTGCTTGGTGTCCTGTTTTGTGAGAAATTGTAAGTATTAATGCAGTGTGAAACATTGTGCTTGATAGTGATGACTAAATACTTAACGATAGGTTAGTTGTTAGGCTGGAATGAGTATTCAACTATAATTAGCGTCTTTTAAAGTAAATGTCCATGTGTTATTCAGTTAAACCGCCACGATGAAGGAAATATGATGAATGTTTTTTTTTCCATTTTAGCTCATTTTGTGTGAAAATGACCAATTGTGTGCAAAAACGGGTGATCATTGTATTCTTACCACATCATACTGGAACATCTGATTACCCTGAAGATTGTGACATTGGAAAAGTTGCAATTCGGCACCAACAAAATGATTAGCAACATCAACACAGTTGGATGAACGTACTGATTTGAGGTCGCGACGCCATGTGAATCGAAAATGCTGTTCAGAACGTTCGGGGATTATTTTATTGTTAACACAGAGCGATAAACCAATCCGTTTCTCAACAGTGCTGTCGTTTTCTTCCAAGCACAGATTCACATTAGCTTCATTTTGTACAGCACCAGAAGCAAAATCTTCGGGCTCTACAGGAGGATAGTGATCGACCAAATCCGGGGCAACTTCTTTCATAAACCACCGAAAAGGTTTGCAATGGAGCTTTTTACGCAGCTGCTTCATCTTAGAAAGATCACCAGCATCGATAGCGTATCGGATGGGATCCTTAGCATAAACGTATCGTTTATATTCATCCATCCACACTTCTGCCACACGTTTATGATTTTTGGCCACAAAGTCATACGGTCTGGCACTGGGAAATGGAGAGTAACTGCGATAAATATGACCAACTCTGGAACATGGGGTATCTAGCATGCGTCCACCACACATCCAAATTTTAAAACTTAACTCATATTGTTCGGCACCCCATATCTCGAGCTGTTCGTCATATCCGCCCAGCTCCCAGAAAAAATGAGCACTTATTGCAAAAAGCCCACCTGCCATCACAGGACTAGGGAAGGGGTCTGTAGGGTCTTTCTGATCTTCCGGACGCAGAGGCAAACGTTTGTACAACATGTTCCAGTCGAAAGCACCGCGGGCACCTTCATCTTGTGCTACAAAAGCAAATGTATCGTCTTTAATAACATCTATGAACGGGCACACGCAAGTGCGAAAGTCGCGAGCGATAGGTTCAAGCAAAGGTGGCAGCCAGTTGATACCCACTTCGACGTGCGAATCTAGAAACAACAGCACCTCTCCCGTGGCGACTTTTGCTCCTGATAGCCGGGCCGTGATGAGACCGTTTCGTTCTGGAAGATGAATGACTCGAACCAAATGCTTTAGATTTGTTGCTACATAATCATCCAGCCGTTGCTTGAGGAAACGCTTCACACTGCCATCGTCGACAAGAATGATCTCTTTAAGCAAATTTGGTGGTGTCCGGCGTACGATACTGTACACGGTACGCAGCAGTGTTGTCCAATGTTCGTCGTAAAATGGCACGATAATGCTCGTCTGGGGTAAATTATGAGAGTAGTTGATGCGATGACACCTGAAACATGAAATAAACTATAATGGCAGGAGTCAATGTGTGAAGTATTTCCGTCGTACGATAAGACCATTTCTTCGTGACGGCTAAGCAATAAAACTGAATCATAGTTTATCCTGGATGGACGGTTTTGCATATGTTCGTAAATAACAAAATCGATTGTCTGTGTGCATTTAATTTATGATTTTGTTGGTTTGTATTTGTTTTTCTTACAGTTTATTTGCTTACAGTTTTATTGCTATTACATAAATTTAACACCATACGTCTTCCATTGTTTCAACAATTTCAAGTTCACAGAACCGAACTTCCACCGCTGCGTTATGCTATCATTATTGCATGGATTAACAAACACCTCTTTTGCTTGAGGATCACTATCGATGCACACTCCATTTCGTTTAATTTGTTGTGTTTTCTAAAAGAAAAACGGATTTCAATAAACGTTGGTTGGACGAAGAAGGATCTTGCTGTGTGGTGCTTATCAAACAAACTTACATGATCATATTGGAAAAATTGATTTCCCTGATGCAAGTGACACGTGAAAACTGTTACAGGTGAACGTGGACTACTCTCCGGGACATCGAAACAATCTTCACCATACTTGAGCTGTATATCGCGGTGCCAGCTGTGTACAAAGTACTGATTCCGATTTGTAGGCTCCGCAAGGTTATTAGAACAAGGATACAGGCCAATGGGCTTTCCGCGGCCTCGTTGCATTGTGTCGATACAAAGGGTAGCATCGGCAACGTTCTGAATGGAGCCAGAGGCGTATGGCTCGGGTTCGACGGGAGGGTAAATCTCAATGATTTCTGGGGCCACTTCCTGCAGGAACCATTTAAATGGTTTGCAGTTGAGCTTTGATCGAATAGCTTTCATTTTGCTCATGTCTCCTGCATCCGCTTTGGCGTAACGCTCCGGATCACGATCGTAGATGTATTGTTTGTATTCATCCATCCATATTTCTGCAACACGTTTGTGGTTCCGTGTGATAAAATCGTATTTTCGTGAGTTTGGGAATGGGCTGTAAGAGCGATAGATATGACCAAAGCGGGAGCAAGGTGCATCCACCATACGACCCCCACACTGCCAGATCTTGAAGCTTATTTCGTACTGTTCTGCACCCCATATGTCAAGTTCTTCGTCGTAGCCTCCGAGCTCCCAGAAGAAATCGGCAGCAATCGCAAATAGTCCTCCGGCCATAACGGGACTAGGAAATGGTTCCGTCGGCGAGATTCTCATTTCAGGCTTAACCAGAATGCGTTTATAATGAAACGTCCAGTCGAAAAGTCCACGGCCACCCTCATCCTGGGGATGCACGTCGAACGTTTGATCGCCGATGACATCGATCAACGGACAAACGCATGTTTTGGGATTTTCAGCAATTGGCTCCAACAGTGGAGGCAACCAATTATAGCCTGCTTCGGTGTGCGAATCAAGAAACACAAGTACGTCGCCCGAGGCCACTTTCGCCCCAGCAAGACGTGCCTTGATCAGCCCGGTACGTTCGTGTTGTCGTACCAGTTTTACCTTTGGGAGGTGTCGTTTAATGTAGTCTTCCAGTTTGGTATGCAGGAACTCCTTGGTGCTGCCATCGTCCACAATGATGACTTCCTTTAGCAGATGAGGTGGTGATCTGTTAAGCACGCTGTATATAGTTCTTAGCAAAGTGCTCCAGTGTTCTTCATAGAAAGGGACTACAACGCTTGCCACTGGGAGCTGACTCAGGTATGATTTTAGTTTGCAGCTAAAATGAAAGATGTAAAGGTACACTTTATTACTAACAATGATAGCTTCTACATTCGTCACTTACGGATGTAGCTCACTGTATTTTTTATGTTGTTTGTGGTCTCCGCAAATGATTTATAATCTTCCCAATAGGGTTATATTTGTGGCACAATATGGGTTTGAAATTTGCCGCTGAAGTGCATGATCATTTTCCAAATTGAATTATATCAATGTGCAGTTTGAAAATACGATAATATACTGATATCGATGCGAAATATCGTTTGCATTCGCAAAAATTAAGCAATATACGTTTACTATCTGTTACAATTCACATTAGCTTTTCACTGACACGTTGTTAGAACACATGAGTCTAACCTGATCGGAAATGTCCGTATGAACAAACAATCTAGCAAACACTAGTATTTCTCTTTGGCGGTACACAATGTTCAATGAAATTGATTGTTTGTGTGCGATTGTTTGGACAAGAGAAAAATAGTTGAACGAATTTTTTACGTTTTGAAATGACGCTCACTGCTTGGTACGGCTGGTCAAATTATTTTACCAATAAAAGCACCGGTAACAATTTGCCACGAACTACCCAATTGACACGTGTATTGAGGCATTGTGTGTTTACCTGTACACGTAAACAGTTTGTATCGTAAAGGTTGTGGTGTTTTTGATAAGCACACGATCACAAATGGTCACGGTGATACCTACCTTGGGTGTCTCAAATCCGCTATTGAACGATTAATGCTGATCTTATCACTGAGTAAAGCGTTGAAACCGTTCTGATAATAAAGCTCTTTTCGCTTCTCGCTGTCCATTTCTTCTGGGCTGAGAGTAGCTGGTTTACCATGTTCTCCTGGACCAACCCGGTTCAGATCGTTCTGCATCTGTTCATAGTTATGGTAGTCTATTTTCTCTAGTTCCCGGCTTTTGTACGAGCGATCTACAAAATGCTCGCCAAAATGTCCATTACCGATATTCAAAATTTGTTGATTTTGTTGACGTAACAGTAGAACAAAAAACACTGTAACAACTATCAGAACTAGGTATCGAAGTGGATAAAGAAATTTAACGGTGGAGCGGAGGAACGATCGTATACGGGCTTTACGGGCTTTGCGCAGTTTATCATCCATCACGAAACAGGTGAAGTTAACAGGTCGGAAACCCTACTGCAAATCGTGAATGGGTTCTCAGTGGCACTGAATCACGATTGATCCGACAGGTTTGCAGTGCCTTGCAAATGCAAACACGAGCCGCGATAAACGCGTACAAGTCAGTCAGACCGTATTGTCAAGCCGACGTCGAGCGCGACACTGATAAAGTTTTTGTGCGATAGCTACGCACCCCAGATATTCGGACAGCTGTTTTGAAGCACTATTACCACATCACCCTTAAACTTACGTGTTGATGTAGGCTGTCGGGCTTGGATTGGTGATAGTGTTGACGCGGCGGCTTGTGCATACTTGCGTTATGCATTCAGAAACGGCTGTCAACGGTATCAACATTTTGGCCGGGCCCTGCAAAAGCACACGTTTGCTATTTTTTTTAATGGTGCTTTAGAACAATGTTTTTAGCACTTTTCCTTATTTATAAGTAAAATAGTTGAAAAAAATCTTCAATTCATATTTTGCCAGTTGAATGCATAACTAAAAGAGATAGAGACAATGTACATTGCTCTGGAAATCATTAGGATGTTAGGAAATTCAATATTTTACCACTGTAGTCTTAATTGCTTAAGATCGCTGATTTTGACTCTTCGTTGCAAACTTTACTTTTATTGTTCGTTTGTGATCTGTTTTGCGATTTCGTGCAGACCGAATGACCCTATTTCTTAATTATTAAAAAAAATCTTTGGCTTTCTGGTTCTAATGCAATAAGCATCAATGATATTTTTCGGTTGGAATTAGTTCAAAGGAGTTTGGCAGAATTTTCGGCATAATTGGTTATTTTGGGCAGGATGTTCCTTGACTAAAAATTTAACATCAATGCTTGGGTTTGGATCTTTAAGCCGTATTACATTATATATTTTCATTCATTTATGTAATTAATGTCTAAAATCAAAGTAATGTATGTTCTATACATAGTTGAACTAAAATATTTCATCCGCATCATGAATAACGGGTTTTTACAAATTTTACAAAACATTTGATTTACTTTTGATTCGGTTTAATATTCCTTTTGTAAGCTTTCGCTTTTTTAATACACGTCACATGCTTTAATTTAGGTTAGTTACAGTATTTAATGATTGGTACAGATAATAATCAATTACTCTCAAAGTTTATTTATTTTAAGAAATTTGAACCAATAACATCATATCATACTTCCATAGGAAATTTGCGATGCAGAAAACTTTGAAAAGTTTTTTTTTGTAAAAAAGAAAATCCTTTTTATGATAAAACCAACCATGTGACGTAAGATATTCACGTCATTACTAATGATTGTGTCAAGAGTAGGTTAAATCGTAGTTAGATTGTTTTTCTCGTTACGCCTTTCTGCAATATGTTTGACGGAATGTGTGTGAGTACATTTTCGATCTCGCATCATATTATTCCCAGTGCGCATAATTAATGCGCTTGAAAATTCACGTTTGTTGAGGACTGACTCATGGCTACGTTAACGATACTCGATTACAGACATTTCAAGGGTGTATATGATGCGCAAATATATGATGTGTCCATTCCTTATGTATCGTATAAAATATCCGATGACGCGTTGGATCACCAAAGCCGTACATGATTTGCTTGGTGCTTGATTTGGTTCAATTGTCTCCGTTACACGTTATGGACTTGGGGAAAAAAGTCTCCCAAAGGCATTACTGTAATGAGGATCCCAAGGGAAAACGTTTTATCTTTTGCGATCGATTAATAGCTTGTGATGTAATACTTTAATACTTCTGTGAGAAAATAGGCTGCACATAAGAAAATACTATGAATGTATTTGAATGCAATAGCCAAAGTACTCCTTGCAAAGCAGATCTTTGTTTTTAGCACATTTATTTATTTATTTATATATTTAATTATTTATTTGTCTATTTATTTATTTATTTATTTATTTATTTTTTTTATTTATCTATTTATTTGTTTATTGAATTGTTTTGATTGATTGATTTACTTATTGATTTGTTTACTAATTTATTTATTTATTTATTTAAATACCATTCAAATTATTTATTTATCAACTGATTTAAATTTCATATCTAACTTTCATGTTCCATATTCCCCGTAGTAGGGTCTGACTTGCCGGCTATGTATTAAAATTATGGTAATACGGTCAGGCATTGTTCCGAATACATTGCAAGAATTGTAGAAATTTGTTGGAGATACACGTACAAGGCATGAAACAAGTGATTCTGCGAGGATAATTTGTAATGGAGCTTGTAGATTTGAGGGCTTTTATTTGTTCATGAAGGTTTCGCTTATTCGTGATATTTCATTTATGCAGCGATATTCGTTGGTTTGGGTACGTGAAAAGCTACTTTTTGTCCATTTATGATCTTACTAAGCTCACCTAGAGCATGCTGCACAGCAATGACGATGGTTTCAATGAAGTTCATCTCGTTCTGATCCATCGGACAGGATATGTGGCTGTTTTTGTTACCATCATTAGAAAGAGTTTTATGTACTTCAATCTTCTGGAAGCGGGCCGTATTGTAGTTTGTGACTGCGGCATCGATTTGTATCGAGCGCTTTCCTCGTTGATCCCCCATTGCTCCCAACACTTTACCGAGCAGTTTCTGAGCCACTGCATCAAGATAAGGATACATTGTTGATAATTGATTATACGCTTAATGCAGTAAACAGTAACAGTAGTATTGTATTACAGTAAGCCCAAGGGAACATTCATACTAAACTTACCTTCACTATTTTTCAACTTTTCCACAACATTACCGGCAAAGACCATACCTTTTTCCATGATTTTCTCCACGACTGCACTTGCCTGCTCACTAGCGGCTCGTTTTTCCTTTGTATGGGCTGTTCCAATTTCCGCAGCCGACTGTTTCGAATAAAAAGAATGAACAAACGAGAAAGGCAAACAACATACCGGGCAAAATTTATGGTCGTGCCAGAAGGTTGTTCAAGTACAATCATTAATCAATCCATCATGGAACTAGATTGGAAAATCTAACTTACCGCAAGGATCACCGCGCCAAGGATTAATAGTACAATTGAGGTCCTCATAGTTGAAAAGGTTATTTTGGAAGTATGCTGTATCTGTTCTGTTCGGAAGGGTCAGTTCACAGCCGTCTATATATATGGGTAACAATCGAGAGGCCAGTCGGTGGTTTTATCATGATATTGACACCGAGAGTAATTGGATAATTTCGTTCGACATGGTCTAACTTTAAATTGTTCAAGCATGAAAGTAGCAATTAAAACTTACACGGTTTGCTCGTGTGCTATTATTAATGTAATATTTTAACGCATCACTGGAACATACAAATAATCTCTTAACATAAGCTTAAGTTGTCTGTTCCTATGTGGAACATAGCTAAAAATAATAAATTATAAATAATAATAATAATAACTTTTTACTTTTTTACATCAAAATACGTTGGTGAAGAAAGCATGATGCTATGGATTTAACATTCGTCGTATAGTTTTGTTAAAGA
The DNA here is from genome assembly GCA_018908115.1 of Anopheles rivulorum. Lineage (NCBI taxonomy): Eukaryota > Metazoa > Arthropoda > Insecta > Diptera > Culicidae > Anopheles > Anopheles rivulorum. The sequence continues at coordinate 326,718 of STHB01000010.1, forward strand.
AATTTCCTCCTTGCGTGTAATAATGACTGCGAGTAATAGTAACAAATGACTACTCAAACAGCGTTCTTCCAGCCGATAATTGCGAGACTATGAAAAAACTTTTAAAACATTTGGCGTCTCAACGTCTCGTGTCATAGCAGCCGTAATGTCCGAAAAAGTATGAAATTTTTCGATACTACGAGACACTTCGTGGTATGGTCTAGGTGCACTGTAGCATGCTGGGCCTCTGTACAATTGTCCACTACAAGCCCCATCGAGCCAGTATCGTTTTAAGGCAATGTTTTATGACCATACCAGCGAAACAAGCGCCTCGGGGGACAATGCACCACGTTGAATAGGATGCACTGGAGTGACCGGTAGACTCAGTGTTTTTTGGTGCGTTTTTAACGCACCAAAGTTGAATAACCTCTTTGTCTAGAGCTTGTATCCATTAAATTTGTAAGATGTGTTTGCACGACTGAATGATGATGTGTTCCAAATGTGAATGAGATGCGTTATAAAACGTAAAGTTTAATCATTTAACTAATTTAGTAATAATTATAATTATAATTTATAATTAAACCCTATTTAATTTAATAACAAAAACATTAGAAGCAGTAATAAAAGTGGTATTAGAATGGTAGAAGAATAATTCAATGTATTTATTAACTTCAAATAAAAGAAGAACAACAACCAGGTAAGGTACAAAATAGCGAGTTTAATTTTAATAGTAGCTAAAATTTGGCTAGTTTTTGTATGATTTGCAAACAAGAATTTACAGTTCGATTTATTTTATGAATTACTGGTTTATAGACAATAATGCTTTAAATAGATTGTTGGTCAATTTCTAAGATGTTTACGGTATATGGAAAAAGATGGAAAAACATTTTTAGTTATGTTAGTACGGACCAGGCCGTATTAGACTCAATTTTCAAAGTCGAACCTTGCTACGGGGAAACGGTCCGGATGAGGTTTTGGACCGTTCCGGTCTTGTTGGAACTAGTGCCGATGCCAAATACACCTCCGGGTCACTCCAGATGACAATTTAAGATGTTAATGTTCTGTTTTTTATAACCTTGTCATGTTTATGGAATGACTCTGAAAACTATAACGAAAATTAACATAACTGTAAAATTACTGCACAGAGTCGTAGATGTACGCTGGATTTCGTTTTTAATAATATCTTAATATTTTCTAAGAAATTAATATTTCACAGCATGTTAGGTAACTAATTTTAAGTGGATTTTTTAAAAGTTTAATCTGTTTCGGTTTCGGTTTAATATATTTTTACTGAATTACAAGAACAAAACGTAATTACTTTTTATTGTTAATAATCATCATCCAAACGAATGATACAATCCATCGAAACGTGAAAATTTTATCACTTTTTTACGTTGCCGGCAATACAGCTTTGTGTATATTCAGCCAAACGTCGGCCAGTTCATTACGAGTGTTCATTTGTAGCTGAGTAATGAACACGCGGCAAACCATTCGTTTTAGTTCCTGCTCAGACTTTCTATTTATTCTTTGATTAAAATAACGTTTTGTTATGTAATGCCAAAATTCCGATTAGGGAATGTAATCGACAACATTGCAGACCGACTTAATTATATGCCGGTTTTAATATTGTAGATATATTGGGCCTGTTTTCAGTGTGTTGTTTAAATGCCATTTAGACGAAAAGTGAAAATATTTTACAAAAATATAGTTAAAAAATCAGAAATGAATACAACGCGTTTAAGTAAACGCTAATCGGCAATTCAGTTGGCAACAGGTTTCGCCAATGCTAATGGAGTGGAAATGATATTGCAGTAATGTCATTGCTTCACATTCTACCAAAATGTCGCTTTTGCTCGTAGCTTATCACTTTCTATTCGTTTGATATTGCTTGACGAGCACGAACAGCCGACAAGTAATAAGAACCTAAAGGCTCTCTACAAGTGTCCGGGCAAACATCTCTCATTGTAAAGCATTACCAGTGTGGGTTGTCGGTAGAATTCTGTAACCGATGCGAATGGAAATGCTGTTGCTTCTGCTGGAGATTGCAGCTTACGAAGCACTCGGTATCGATGTGTTGCTCAATATTCGCGAATGGAAGCTCGAGAATGCTTGAGTTTGACGTATGTTTGCAAATGAGTAGGCCAGCGAGAATGCCGAATGAGAGAACGCCGTGCTGGTAGGGAAGGTCGCTCTCGCTAAATTTGCGCTAGGTCGGCGAATGCGCAAGCGCATACGCTCGGGTTTCCGTTCATTCATATAAAAAGGATTGCTGATTCAGGCTATAAAGGACATCAGAATATAAAGAGGGTTGCACTGTTGGTTAGGCGATTCCAGTCGCAACGCTGAGTGGTTTGCATAGAGTGGATTCCAGTTGCTTAGCGGTAGTGTTTCGTTTAGCGTGCAAGTGCATGTCCTTTTATCGTACTTGAATTATTCTGATAATTATTCGATCAAGACATTGTTTGTGAATTTTCCACGCTGTAATCTAACAAACATGTGGAATAATACAACAGTACATGTATCGCATTGAGACCGTGTTAATCCTGTGCATACGTGAAGCCCGGGGATGCTGTCACATTAGCTTTGGTGAAATCTGCAACAAGACGCATACAATTTGTGTATCGATCAGCGAACTGTTGTAATGCTCACCGATAATCATGTGCGCTGTTCATGTCGTGAAAAAAGATTAATCCCCACGCGTCCATTCCTTCTATCAATTCCGAACGAAAGTTTATTCTCAATAGGTGTCGCGTTACTAGTGAAAACGTAAGCTACGTCATGCACATATACCAGCAGAGTTTCTGGCATCCGGATTGAATTTCCGCTGCCTGGGAGGAATGAATAGAAGCGATGGGAGACGATGTGCTGGCATTAGCGACTAAATTTTTGATTACGGTTTGCGGTTGGTTTGGTGACCTTTACGAGACCACTTTTATTCGTGTGCGAGAGAGTGTGTTCTTACGTATGTGTATCTTCTAGCTGTAAGTGATTGGTGGAAAACGTTTTCGTACTTTATTACAATAGGTTTCCAAAGGTTGAGAAAAAATGTGCCCGAAATGAGTGTTTTGTGCATGTGTTCTTCGCCAAGTATCGCCAAAAAAAGGAACAAGGATGCTGCCGAAGACCGTGGCACATTTTATATTAAGTTGATAATAACACTGTAAAACAGGGAATTTAAGCCCATTATAACTTTAAAATAATTTTAATAAACGGTCGTTTTCATAAGAAATTAAAAAAAAAATTAAATAAGACAAAAAAGTATGATTAATTATTGAGTGAAAAAAATGTTTGGTCTTCGTTTATTTACAGTTAAGTGTTATAGATTTAAATGAAATTGGGGTCGGTTGTGACTTAGTGCATTGGTATTATTTGAGATTCAGTATAAAAACGTTCGTTAATTATTTAGTGTGAAGTATCATCGATCGTAACGATGTTGCGGTACAAGTTGATTTTACCGCCAAAGCTGTTTTTTGTTCGGGCGTTCATGCTGCTGTTCTTAGTTTTTCATAACGTAAGTATATTTTGTACTTTAATAAAGCAAATGAAAGTTCATTTGGACAGAGCTATTCCGACCTATAAAATAAGTATTAAAAATGTTCGATGATGAATTGGAATAAACATTTAATATTCATATTTTTTCATAATTTTCTTTACGTTTCTACTTTATCGGCTTATGACAAAAACTGCTTTTATGATGTTTTTTGTTCGTGTTGTTGTTTGTTTGATCATGATTAAATTGAAAATTAATTGTAGGAATTTTGAGAATGATTTTACGAATTCAAAATCAATGTTGTTTGTTTGGATTTATTATTCCAAAATTTAAATAAATCATATTATTTACAGATTTCCAAATAGCGTATACAAGTTTGAACAATAAATCAACATTGTTTTTTTAATTATTATTCAAACTTACATTGATTAAATACACCTGGGTTAAAGCACCTACTACTGTATAAATAGACACTATCCTAGTAGCTACTTACGCGAAGAATAAGATATTCTCTTTACGAATGGCCCAGTCAATAAGCTAAGTTGGTAATGCATGACTCAACTACACGCTAGGGCTTGTTGTAAATCTCCGCTTTACCCTACTTAATTACCGAACCGACACTACAACCGCTTCGCGGTTTGGTGCAGGAGTCCTGTACTGGGCGCCGTCGTCATCTGAACTTTGTAGACGAGCTGGTTCTTCGTGTGCCATGCAAACGACAAAGCCAACCTCCCGAAATCCGACGTGACGAATTCGTTGTACGATATTTTAATGTAATAAAACTCACTTCGCTGTAGTGGCACCTCTATTGTCCTTTTATGCATGTAGAGTACTTTTGAACATTTTTCTCTTGGACCGCGGAAAAGATTGTTTCATCGGTTTTGAAAAAGGTTCATGTGACATGTGTTATTGATCATGGCATATTTCCATGTAAGAACAGGAGTAAAAAAATGATTTGTAACTATTGTCTATTGTAAAAATAACAACATTAGTTACACTATTTTAACTTACTTATTCTACGTACGGAATCATATTATGAAGAGGTGATGACCAAATTGGTTGAATAATCCAACGGCATCGAATGGTATCTATGTAGTTCCAGCTTCGTTTGTCGCTGTTTGTGTTTTGAGTGTAGAACCCTTTTCAAGACTCCCTAGAACAGCCTATTGACTGCCAACACTCTAGAGCGTATCAAATGATCAATGTTATTGTCGATGCTGATCTTTGGTAAAGTTTTTCAATACTCCATAAGTACACTTGTACATATGCATGGTCAATGCGTAGGTCAAGTTTATTGACAGGGCTGTTGACTATGCCCAAATTATTATGGCTTTTGTCTCGTTTACCTTCAAACTGTGGTTTTTGGTCGAACCTATAGTCAATTCAAAAATATCAAAAATGACTTTTGATGTCTATACGATGTTTCGTTACACGCTGAATTAGGCCTAATGAGCATTCAAACTAATGTATTGAAATGTTGGTGCTTAGAAATGTTACTTTTCACGATAAAAAGTCATAATTTATATACAAAGGACAAATCCCATAACAGCACTATAAAACATATGTTACATCGAAGATAAACCATGTTGGAAATTAAAATTAATTATAACATCGAAGGGACGAAACAAGATTGAAATTGGGAAGGTACTTATTGAAATATGAGTTTGTATAGTATTTGCAAATCAGAAACAACTTAGAAAGAAAGAATCAGTTTTGATTCAGTGTTAGCTTTCTCTTTACACCATGTTTTACTAAAAAAATTATTATTGTTTTCAATTATCCTTACTATCCATTACGTTTAAAAATAATAGTTTCAAAGTGTAATTAAAACACAAACAACTTGAATCGCGTATGTTTCTGTCCTGTAGGTAAATGCACAAAACTTCGAGGGACGCCGATTGAAACCATGTGAGTTAGAATCGCTGCTAAGAGATCTAACCTACCCCGAAGAAGGTTATGAAATGCATGCTGTGGCACTTCGCAATCAGTTGCGACATATTTTGGAACGAGATCCTTCTGAAAACTATCAGAATCTTGATGAAAGTTCGGAATCAAGCCATGGACAGTATGAAGAGAAACGGTCATATCGCTCACTTTTGCGGGATGGAGCCGTCTTTGGTAAACGAAATGTGGGCGCACTAGCACGGGCCGGATTACTGCGAAATCAACCGGAATACCTCAAGCGTAGTTTGGCAACATTAGCCAAAAATGGCCAGCTACCATCGCGTGACACCGAATCCGAGGACACAACACCTGATGGCGAATGGAACGAAGACAAACGGAATGTAGCATCAGCGCTGAAGTCGGGCTATATGCTGAACGGCAAGCGTACCATTGCATCGTTGGCCAGAAAGTATGAATTGCCTGGCAAGCGAAACATTCAATCATTGCTGCGTACAGGAATGCTTCCGTCGATTGCACCGAAACGAAATATACAGTCTCTCGCACGTGAAAATGCACTCGCAGCATATGGAAATGTAGATAAGCGAAACATTCAGACGCTGGTACGCGATTGGAGTTTACCGAAGCAACATAACAAACTCTCCGAGGGCGGCAGTTCAACAGGTGATAACGGTGAGTAGCGTATGTATTATTAACCGCTCAATTCAGCCCATTCGAGCCAATTTTCAAGAAAACAGTTTAAGCACATGAGGTTATTGACAGTCGAGATAATGTTATTTAGACAGCGGAAATAGTACAGAAAGATTCAGTTATGCATTAAAATATAACGAAAATTCAAGGAAGGAAAAAAGGAATTAAAGTTTTCAACAGATATATTCAATCCAGACATTGAATTTCCATTTAAATTCATCTAGATGAGGTAAACAACACTCTTACGAATTTTTTTTATTATAAGAAATCGATTTGTTTGGATTAATATTGCCTAGTTGAAGGTAAGTGAGGCGCCTTCTTAACAAGGAGGATTGGCCGGTTCGTTACTTCGTGCGCATAAACATCATAATCTGGGTAACCTAGACCCAAAGAATGTTGTACCAAAAACAGAAAAATAATAAGTCCAATACATGGCTTGGGGTATAAGGGCGATAACCCGCGTATATAATAGAGAGGAAAAATAATGAATTACAAGCACAATCACATTGATATCCTGTAAATATATATCTTGTATGCTTCAAAGAAAAACGCAACATCCAATCATTGAAGAATGCACAAGGAAATGGACGCAAAAAGCGCTCGTTGTACTATGACGAACTGGAGGAAAGCAGTCCGGAAGTTTTGGAACCAGTTTTCCAAACTGCTCCGCTGGACTACGAGGAGCTTATGGAAGCAATGGTTCAAACATATCCTCTCTACAGTACCGACAATCATCTTGAAGAAAAACGATTTCTTGGTAAGTATTCCGGTGTGTTTTGTTGTATCCGTAAATATGAGTATTATACGTTAACAATGGTGAGCAGATGACCCACGGCTACGGCCACACAAGTACGGTAGTGTATGTCAAAACCTCCATGAAACAGCCTATAAGTGCATTGTATCAGTTCGTAGCCATTGACAGTATTGGTATGAAGGAGCGTTAGCATTTATTTGCTGATGTAATAGATTTGGATCGGTATTCAGCAAGGAGAAGCCTGTTAATGAGCGATATTATTGTGTGTATGGGATGTGTTGGCACCACTACTGCATATGCAATGGAAAAACGAGTTGTATAATTGATTTTCTGGTCAACACAGGCCTCAGAAGAAGCGAAGACATCACCAATTATGGAGATGACAGAACGGATGCGGATCTGCCTTTGCGAAGCACGCCACTCGTAAAGCGCCACATTGCCTCGATAGTGCGGTCCGGCTGGACACCATCGTTCCGGCCGTCGCGTGGAAATCGCTTCAGTCGGGCCGGCAGGGCGAGGTCTAACATAGTAGGAAGTTGAAACGATTCATTGTTCGTAGATGTTTAATCAAAGGAATGAGCTGGATGATGGTCATGATGATGTTTGATTCTGTTTGCCTATTGATACCTTCCATGTACCCTGTACCTTTAGTCCTTGCTGGAACGAATGCCACTAATGTTTCCCCAATGTGCCTTCCATTGCTCTAGACAAGTCCAATTGCAAACCTTGTTATGAGTGTTTCCTTAGGTGCCTTTTTGACCTCGTTATAAGCTAACCATAGCGTTTTCTCCTCTGTCTGGTGTATAGTCAGTCCTTCAGACACCTTTTCTTTGTTGGATGTGAAATTGGATTAGCTAGTAATCTTTGAAAAGCCTCGTGAATGCATACCATACTTGGCTCTTTCCCATATTTTGCTGAATGTTTCGTACTTTTCAAATCAATACTGCTCACACCACATAAACACTACTGCTATACATAACTTCAAACCCTTCGATACATATCTAAAAGGAGCCAATAGCGGATACTACTCATAATACTATGAAATTTAAAGATTTGAATTATTTGATTGGCGGGTACTATTTGCGTATTTGTTGTAAGTTGTTTATTGATTAAGAAAAATAGTGGCCATATGTTTCTTAACCAATGAACATACTCGCTAAGCAATGGTATTAATTTTGTTTCATAAAGACAACAATGTCTATTGAAGAAGCTTCCATATGCCTTCCGTGGTTAACAAAATCTACGCTTATGCCATTCCCCGTGTGTATTCTGTGTAGACAATATGATAAAATGTTATAACATAAAAGCATTAGGTTCGTATTTTACATTGTAAAAAAGAATACTAAAGTTGTTCCACATATTGTTCGAATCACGAAGAACAGTATCTGTGAGTTAACAAGTTCCTTTTTTAGATTTTACAAAGGTCATATGGCTGAACAGTAATAGTTTACTCTTGGAACTTATTTCTTCAAAACAAAATTACACACCACGGCATGCTGCAACGATCGAGCTTGGTTCGTGAATGTTTGTCCACGTAGTCGTGCTGTCATTTCAAGTAACGTGCTGCTTCGCTCTACTGAACACTGGCAGAAATTCCAAATAAGGAAATCATACTTATTTTAAACTTATCATACACGCGTTAGTCATTCTAAATTTAAAATGTATCCCTACCATACCGCGCAGATTTGAGTTCTAGTCACGTCAAACAGCCAGGCTGTTTGGTTTAAAACCAATTTAAAGGTAAAAAATGTTTAGTTAATTATCGAAATAATGAAACCATTAATTGGATGTAGAATGCGCAAAGTGGATGTAAAAAAGTGTTGAATGAAAATGAATCTTTATCAATATGGTCGGTAATGGACACGACAATATTCTGTAGTAAATTACATGATTTTTAGAGCATCATATAATCAAAAAAGAAAAAAAGACAACGAACATTAATTAACATATTACTGGATAAATATCCAGTATTTTAACGTTTGTTTCTATTGAGAGAGTTAATAATTGTTTTACATTATTCCTGTTTTTCTTTTTTGTGAAAATGTGACAAAAAACACACTAAACCACCCTAATCATTCAGCACGACCTCGAAGCAGGTGATCAACGTTTTTCTCTTAAATTACGATTTAACAGTTGATTACATTTGGCTTTCACTTGGTTGATAGTAAATAGTGGATGGGCCCAAAGTATGTTTCTTACTAGTGAATGTTCCCCTAGCCAACCTTTATCGTCTTTAGCGTTTTTTGCATTCTAAGCATGTTGTTTATAAATTATATGATTGTTATTTGTTTTCGGCATTTTTACGATTAATTAGTGTTAACAAAACAAAAAGAAACTAATATCCCATTCTCTTGTTTTGTGAAACTGAATGTTATTTCTTGATATTTTCCATAACTATTTGATGTATTTACTGTACATCATAATAATGTACCTTTTGTTGTATCTATTATGTTGGAATAGCACAAGTTTCTTCATACTTTTCCCAACAACTGATCAGATAAGGGGGATACATTTAAGTTATAATATTGCATGTTATAGAATAAGTAGCTATTTCAAACATATGTATTTTTAATCAGAAATCGTTTTCCGGTGTACTATTGCGGTGTATGTAGTATGAATTTAATTTGATGTAGAATATTGCCAGGGTTAGATCAATCACTAACGCAATGCACCTTGTTTGTTTGTTTGAACTATATTTTCCTTAAACGCAACAGGTCGAATATTACTCCCGACCCGAGCTACTACGACAACCAACCAGCGGCGTATGTAGACAATGCATTCATGGATTCAGAGGCACCGCTAGTTGGGGAGCTCCAGGGCTACAGTCCACGTGGGGTGCTGCGCCGCCCAGAGTTGCCGCGCTACACTGGCGAGGCCTTCGCGAATCACCCGTACGCGCGCGAACAGTTCAGTGAACGTGTAAACCCTTTCTACACCGATGAGGAGTTTCGTTGCGCCAACCGACTCCGTAAGTTACTCTATTATCTGAAGAAACAGTATTATCTTGACAATAAATACATCCAAGCAACGTATGGCAGAAATTCAGGATACTTTAAGTAAACCGCAAGCGATGTTCGGTCTGTGCAAAGGAAAGGAAACTAAAAGGCATAAATCCAATTTTCAAACATACAGAAAGTACTTTGAAATGCACCTTGATTTTGTTTCTGCATCGATGAAAACTTTTCTCTAGTCTACTATAATGGTTCACGTTTAAACTTTTTTTAATACTAACATCATTTTTTACAACTTTCTTCTTCAATATGGATCATTTGAAAAAAATCCATCAAATGACCTATTTGTTTCTGTCTCCCATGTAAGCCACTTATAGAGGACAGTCAAACGGTCAAGGCTAGTTTGAACAACTCATTTTGAAAACTGAAGCACAGTAACGTGCAACAAGAATTTCTATCCTACTGAGAAAAAAGTAATATCTAATACTTTCATATCTATTCGCTCATATCAAATCGATGAAAAGATTAATAATATAATCCAGATGGTAGTGAAACTCTTGAAACCATATTACAAATTATACAAGGAATTTCCGATTAAAGTCCTCTTGTATAATCTACATTTTTGTGGAAGCTTAATGTAAGATTTTGAATTATAGACATGAAAACGAACGACATTCTCTCTCATCTGAGGCAGGAAGGCAATAGAGCATAGATTGTGTGCAGAGTGTAAATTCAATCGTATTTTGCGGGTGCCATCGTAAATGGAGAACAGTAACACCGATATTGTATCGTGTTTTTCTTACATCGGTTCTGTTTTTACGATGGCAGTTTCATAAGCAACGGCTAATAAAGCCCGACGATCATTCGAATTCCGGGCAGAGGGATTGGGGAGAAGGATATAAAATGTAGGCCAAAAAGTCATACAAAACATCAAGTTCAATTAATTGCAAACAAGCTATTACAGCTGCATCATAAATGGTTTCAACATCCGGCACAGTATTTGGTGGACCTCTGCTCGGTAGATCGTGCATTGGCAACATGTATCGAAAAGATCTAAATGGCTGAATCTACAACACGGGGGGAAACGGTACCAAAGTGTTTTAACCATCTGAAAGGCTTTGACGATTAAGTTATTTAGAAACGTTGAAAACGATGACAACATTTATGCCCTGCTATCAATGACTACGGACAACTTTGCCAAAGTGTATGAGCTAGACGAATTCAACACATCTTCGGTGAAAGGACAAATAAGAGAATGTATATTAAAGCTTAGGGTTGTTTTTCCTTGTTGTTTAACTTTTATCAATAGATTTGTTTGCTCTTGAACAAATGAACAATTGTGTCCTAGCAGACTACTAAAGTTGATAATCATACAACTAGTGGTTGATTGTTTTTGTAACCATCTCCTAAGCCCGGATAATCAGTTCCGGATCAGTATCTTCCCTGATTTGTTATGTGGTAATGTATAAAATGTATTAATTTACAAATCACTACGTTCTTTTTGAGCCAAATATTTTTGTTAGTTTCAACGAAAGCTTTGCATGAAAAGGAAAATGAATTTAGCAACCAGCGTGAGTACGACGATTGAAAACAATGTTGTGACTGTTGTATCAAAAGCAAACCTTAACCCGACAGAGTGCTCTCTACAAAAAAAAACAAAAACAAAATGACAATAATTGCAACAAACATGTGTTCGTAAGCGAGTGCAAACTTAACTAGGAATGAGATAAAATATTCATCTGGAACATAGTTTAGATAGCTTAGTCAGCAATCAGCACTGACTGCATATGAATGGACAATAATGTACGATTTGCGGTAGGGGCAGAAAATAATAACTGAAACGACACAACATCGCAAGAGTTTATTGCACTTTGGTTCGCTTGATACATTTATTTGTATTCGCATAATTGAAGCTTCGAACAGTTATTGTTTTTTTTATATCATCTAATCATGCGAATAACGTGAATTTGTGGAAACGAAAACAATATGAAATACAAACACTCACACACACACA
>STHB01000010.1:338526-431841 GCA_018908115.1 Anopheles rivulorum
AATGAGATAAAATATTCATCTGGAACATAGTTTAGATAGCTTAGTCAGCAATCAGCACTGACTGCATATGAATGGACAATAATGTACGATTTGCGGTAGGGGCAGAAAATAATAACTGAGACGACACAACATCGCAAGAGTTTATTGCACTTTGGTTCGCTTGATACATTTATTTGCATTCGCATAATTGAAGCTTCGAACAGTTATTGTTTTTTTTATATCATCTAATCATGCGAATAACGTGAATTTGTGGAAACGAAAACAATATGAAATACAAACACTCACACACACACAAGTCAATACTGAAGGCTGAAAGAAAATCAATGTTGGATGTGCAATGAGTGTAAACAAAAGTGTACTATACCTACGAGAGACAATAAAACTCATAACAATACAATAATGACAGATAATATTGAAGCGAACGAGTAAGTGAGCAAACAGTAACACAAAACATATGCTAGTGTTAAGATGGTATGCAGTGCAAACGAGACAATAATTTATAACACACAAAGAAAAGCATGCACAAATCCATGCAAACATGTTAGTGTTACGAACATACATCGTTTATACTTGAATGTCAAATCCAGTAACTTTGTATGCTGAATAATCTCAAAACTGTAATGTCCCATGGAGCGAATAAAGCAACAAGAAAAACAATAACAACAAGAAGAACATTTTAATGCATTACCAAAACTGCAACAAAGGAAGTTCAAAATATCCTTCGTTTTAGTGGTTAAACATCAGTGGCACGATGTGGAAGAAAGCATCGAACGCGTTTGTCATCAAGATATTCAAAAGAAGGTGTTGATTGTGTTAGGAACAAAACAGTGTGTATTATAAAATGCTTTCCAGTAAGTGGAGACAACAATAGCGACATCAGTGAAGGAACCATATACTATTAACATGCATATTCTTATACATATATACACATTATATACATACATTGAAAAGAAACAAACAAATATATATTTATCAGACTCTTCCTCCCTTATTATATGTGCTAAGGAAAACCCAAATAAAAACTATAATAAAAACATGTAAGAAGAAATAAGACAATGGAATAAAGGTGCATAACAGCAGTCACAATTATGTGCGCACATCTATTTACGAATAAATTTGGGGTTTGTATGGAATTTGGGTCAAGGGTAGAACATGTTTGTCACACAGGTGCTGCTATCACCTTATCAGTACTTTCAGCGTGCGCACTAGAGCTGGTGGTGCTGTTGACCGGAAGTTTAGGGGTGACGGCCGTTACTAGCGGAAGTATGCCATCGGTTTCATCGTATGCGTTCAATCCTTGCGCTCCCCATCTCGGGTAAGGATTGGAATGTGAAGTAGCATTATCTTCGTCATCGGTGTCGTCAGTTAGGCCGGGAGCAATTGCAGGCTCGTTCGATTTACCCAGCGTAATGGTAGGCGCTTTGTTGGCTCCGTTACCACCTATCCAGTCCAACATGGACGGATTATTATTGCCGGAACTGCTGACGATGCTGAAAACACGATTGTTATTGTTTTCACCGGGAAAATTAATCGTGATTTCACTACCGTTAGCAACAAGCACCAGCACGGGAGAGCTATTGCCTATCTGAAACTGAATATGGAGGAAATGTTCAACAGGCGTTCACTAGCGGCGTAATAATGTGAGCTTACAAAACATAGCCAGTAGCATATGAGATGGCAGAGTTGCTGCGCCCGAAATTGAAACATTGCACTATCTTTTCTAATATTACCAATTCTTACTCTTCGATAACTTCACCGATATTTCAAACTGTTAAGATTTGTTTTGTCACAGTCGTTGCAACCTGCGAAATAAAATGTCTAATCAAATTGTTCTAATCTGCTGTCGCGTCACACTGCCGATACTTAACTTCAGAGCACAAACCTGATACTGCAGCAGATATTTTGTCTCCCGAGATAAAGAACTGCACAGTAAGGTTGTTCCCAGCTCGGAATCGTTTATGGCGCTTCAGCGGAAGGTAAGTAAACTAGCAAAACAAACGAGGGTAATGTACAAATGCATAGAAACTACTGTGCAACCCAAACAAGGTACGTGGCCGGTAGATAATAATATGTGTTGTATAGCAGGAAAGTGATAATGTGTCACATGTTTGCCTAACCGGGGATAGGAAATGTTCAACATTGCTACGTACAGTTCATGTGGGAATTTCACTAAACAATTTGCTTTAATTATAGTGCCAATACACGCTGGTGTGCACGATTTTGCTCGGCCATTTTTGGTACAGTTTTCAATGAATTTTTCTCCTTCTCAAAACACTCTCTCTCTCTCTCTTTCTACTAGCTCTTTGGCCTTTCATTAATTATAGCAAAGAATAAAAACATCAACCCAACATTCATTTCGAAAAGCTATATTATATTCTATACCCTGCGAGTATTAAGGGCTATATTCTCACCTCAACATCTGATAAGTTTTTTTGTTGTGCGACAAAATGGTAGGGATGTAAATTTTGAAAAAAATGTTGTATGAAGAAATATTATTTCATACGTATGTGATACGAAACGATCATAAAACAGCATAATGGAGTTTATTAATTGTTTCTTTGACATATATTCCAAATTTGCTATGATTGATTACAACTTGTAATTACGTACAGTATCGTAGGCTGTTGTTGAACGTTAGTCCAGTGGGACAGAGCAGTAAATTGTATCGCAGCTGCCGGTTTGCCCAGAAGCACTGGAAATAAGCGGCCGGATCATTACTGTTGGGAAAGTTTCCCTGTCCAGGGCAGAGGTAACCGCACTCGCCAAATGTAGAGCCAGCGATAAACGCAAAGTTCGCTCTATTTGGACATCTGTATACAATCGGCGCTTGACCGGTACCATCACATAATCCATAGAATCGCTGAGATTGACCGTAACGTACATGTCCGATGAAGTTGGCCGTACATTGCATTTTAATGCAGCGTGAAAACACATTTTCCAAGGCACACAGTTCAAATGCTGCATTAAACACATACCCAGCAGGGCATCTGTAAATGGACGAGCTCTGTCCGATATTGGTGCATCCATGATAGATACGACAGTTACTAGCATCTGTTGAGAATATGAAGAGTAAAGAAAAATCAATAAACTATCAGAATACCATCACGTTCGCTATTAACCACTAACCTGGGAAGGTTCCAACGGCTGAACACGTAACTGGTGTGTTTTCAGCTGCATCAGTGCAGACGTTTGGTATCGGAACGTTGGAACAATAGTCGGTGGTTGTTCCATAGTTACAATAAGGCTGTTCAGTAGGGCATGCGACCGTCACACCTTGGCCAACTGCAGTTCCCAAACAAACGCGAAAAGTGTTGCATGTGTCACACACTAGTTGTTTCACACCATCACATACACCGGTAATCGTTGACTGACGTTGCAACAGGACGTCTGAAGTGTTCACCAATGCTCCTGATATTGCTAAGTCTAGGTCATCTGTAGCGTTAAGTGTCCTATCGCTCAATGCGAGAATTCCGACGGCGTGCGATAAGCCTAACCAGATGAGAAAACCTGTTCTAAACAACATTTTGCCGAACACTAACTGCGTTCATTGCACATGCTGAGTTTATAGAAAGCAAGAAACCGTAACGGTGATTGACATTTTCTAATCTTGTTTTCTGCGAAGATCCCAAATGTTTATCTTTACCAGCTTTATAGCTCCGTTAGATTTAGTTGTGAGTGGAGCGAATTGCTATCTTGCAGTATAATCACAGAGCAATGTGAAAAATTAATGTAATCATTTCGAATCAATTCGAAGGTAAATATTTTCACTGTGCAGTACATCACTTATATTATAAAATACAAAAAAAAAATAAAAATAAACATCACTTATATTCTTGGAAAATTACATCTTATTTTCCTGTGACACAAGAGTTTGGCTAATGACAGAGGTTTTTCGGAAAATATAAGAAATCTTTACCACAGTATCAAGCATGATTATAAAAGGGTATCGTTATTGAAAACAAAGATAAAATACTAGCTTTGAAGAAGCTAGTTTAGCAGGCACACAGGTATGAGGAGGTAGATTTTAAATGAACCATTTCTGGATATTACAAAGATACGTTCAGCATACGTAAAATTGCATGGTCCTCAGCTCTTAAATCTCAAGCTAAATAGAGAACCTCAGTATTTCAGTATTTGTGCAGGATAACTTTTTAACGTAGTGCTGAAACATTTATTTCGCTAGATGTCACATTCTTTCTTTAAATTGAATAGCTTGTTGAAATGTATGTAACTAATTTTAAACCGTATTTCTAATCTGTGTATGTTTCAAAAATCTATGTTTTACATTTCACCTAGATTACTTAGATGTATGCTATTGTAAATTGTACATCAATGTTTTTCGATAAGAGACTTCCGAACATTCATATCTGTTAAGGAGGTCTTTCTCTATGATTGAAGGAATGTAAATAATTCAAAATGAAACCAGTTTCAACACTTAAATTCTAGCAAACAGCAATCGAAAGCAAAAAATTGCACGTAATCAATCAGATGCCAAAAATAAAATAATAGATGAAACAATATTACTGTCTTACACAATATCGCATGGTTTGATTAAATATGGTACCTGATGGGCAATCGAGTTCGTTATACACTAAGCGACCATTAGAAATATAGCATTGGAAGTATGAGCTAGGATTATTGCTATTAGCATAGTTGCCCTGTCCTGAGCAAGTGTATACACATTCACCGAAAAGTGTACTGGATGAGAAGTACGTAAAAAGTGCCCCATTTGGGCATCGTAGTACCTGTGTCGGCAGGCTCACACCGTTACACACGGCGTAATATACTCGACTAGTGCCATAGAGAACGTAGCGAGGAGCTCCAACAGGACAGGTCACGGTAACACAGTTCGCGACCGACAATTGACGAATACATGAGGAAGTTACAATATCAAAGACGTATCCTGGAGGGCATCTGTATACGGTGGAAGATTCACTAATCGCTAAACACACATGGTAGTAGTTGCAGTTGTTGGGATCTACAAAATGATGAATGTATTGATTAAATCTCTTCAACTTGGGTTGCACCGGTAAACATACCTGGAAAAACACCAGTAGCAGAACATGTGAAGGATGTGCTCTCGGTTGATGTTACACAAGCTTCCGAGGGTGTTGGTGCGCAGCGATCGAATGCGGTACCCTCTATGCAGAACAATCCTGTACCACATGTAAAAGTGGCTTCAATTTCCTGAGTACCAAAACATGGCCTTCGTGATGTGCAAGAATCGCATATGTAAGTTTTCGTTCCATCACATTCTTTTTTCACAAAAGCCCTAGTGTTCAAGGCTACACTATTGCTGCTGCCCACCTGACTAAACGTCCCCTCACAAAGAAATGCAATTGCAATGCACGTTAGTGCAAGATACTGTTGCATGGTGAATGCACTCGTACTCTTTTGAGTATTCTCCAGTGAATTGTCTTTAAATAATTTAGATCGTAAGAAAAACTACGACGCTATTCACGTTGAGTTGTTATCTGTGAATAAGATCAATGCAGTTGGTTTTCCGGGTACGTGTATCATAAAGATAAGCTTATTTGTTTTTCTTATCGCACATCATGTTTACGTGTGCTATACACATTCATTACTTGTGATGATTGTTTTAAGTGAATAATACATATTGCTTCTGGTGTATGTTACCTGTGATCTGTTACAACTATTAAGCTAATCAGCAGAATATGTGTTGTTTGCACAAAAGCTTCATGATAGTGGTAGTAGCGCATAGGTAATACATAACAGAAAATGGAGATAAATGGGAGAAATTGAAGAATGTAAAAATATGTTGGTATAAAATGATTATATTAAAAAAAACTATCGTTCCAACCTATCTATGCATCTTTATTATAATTATGCGTAATAACGCTTGATGTATAACACCACGTTTCAATTAGTTATCGAAAGTTTTTGGAAAATAGTAAGTTTATTTTGAACTTTCGGTGAATGGAATGTAAAATAATCGTTTTATAACGCATTTACCGTGATTTTATGTAATAAAAATAATTAAGTAAATGTTCAAAAAGAAATAATAATTCTTAAAAAATAATAAATAAGTAAATGCCTAATAAAATAATAATTCTCAAAAAATAATAAATAAGTAAATATCTAAAAAAAGTAAAAGTTATCCTGGAACAATTGTCGGAAGAATGCTTTGTTAGGATAGCTTTAAGCATATTCCGTTTAGCGTAACGACTCACTAGATGCCATGTCTACCAGTTCTGGTTTATGAGACTTCTGTTTAAAATGTACCCTTGTGTTTAAAATGTATTTTTCTACGTGTATGATGAGATCTCTTTTCCGGCATTGAGCCTTCTAATACAGAGGTGTAAATAATGACAATACAAAGATATCATTATTTTGCAGTCCATGCTTGTTCGTGCTTAAGAACAATCGTGATTGTACCTTTTTCCTAAGGATGGAAGTGATTAATGTGTCATTTTGCAAAATGCTGATAAGTATCAGTATAAGTATCATTCCTTTCTTTTTGTGTTTTTACCAATTGTAATTATAACCTAGGGGGCGGCTCGGTGGTGTATTTGGCAACGGCGTCGGTTCCTAACACGACCGGACCGGGTTCAAATCCCATTCGGACCGTCCCCCCGTAGTGAGCACTGACTATGCAACTACGTGGTACCCAATCATGCAACTCGACTCCTCCCAGTGTTGGCCTCTCGTTCTGGCCTGCACGCGACGTGAGACAAAACACATGCAAACTCATGCACACACGCATTTACACGGTACGCCTTCAACAAACCAACACTCCGTTTCACTCTGCCTAACAACTATCATTCTGCTAAGGCGAGAAAGCAAATTTGGATCGCGCGTCGATACACACCAACACATTCAAAGACGCCGTGTATGCAGCGTAGAGTGGATTTACGGGCCCCAATCATGCAACTCGACTCCTCCCAGTGTTGGCCTCTCGTTCTGGCCTGCACGCGACGTGAGACAAAACACATGCACACTCATGCACACACGCATTTACACGGTACGCCTTCAACAAGCCAACGCTCCGTTTCACTCTGCCTACCAACTATCATTCTGCTAAGGCGAGAAAGCAAATTGGGATCGCGCGTCGATACACACCAACACATTCAAAGACGCCGTGTATGCAGCGTAGAGTGGATTTACGGGCACATTTTGGGACACGTACGACTCGTTTNAGAACGTGGTCGATCTGGGAATATGTCTGCTGAGGTGATCTCCAGGTGTAGCTGAAGCGTGGTGCGTGCTGGAAGAAGGTGCTGCGAATGGTCATGTGCTTGGAAGAGGCGAAGTTTATTAGGCGAAGCCCATTGTCGTTTGTCAGCTGGTGGGCGCTGAAACTACCTATCATGGGTTTGTATGCCTCCTCCCGTCCGACCTGAGCGTTAAAGTCTCCGATGACGATCTTGACGTCGTGTTGTGGGCAGCGGTCGTACTCCCTCTCCAGCTGCGTATAGAATAACTCCTTATCGTCATCGGTGCTTCCAAGGTGCGGACTATGCACGTTTATAATGCTCAGGTTGAAGAACCTTCCACGAACCCTCAACCTGCACATCCGTTCGTTGATTGGCCACCAACCGATTACCCTCTTTCGCATCGCACCTATGACCAGGAACGCTGTTCATGCTTTTCACCACCGCTCTGGTAGATCATGCAATCACTGCGGTAGAGGCGCTCCATAACTCCTTTCCAGCGCACCTCCTGAAGTGCTACTATACCGAAGCCGCGGGCCCTCAACTCGTCCGAAAGAATGCGGGTACTTCCGGGTGCTGTGAGGGATCTGCAGTTCCATGTCCCGAGTTTCCAATCGTAGTCCTTGTTCAGTAGCGTGGGCCGATATCTGTTGGTCCGATTCGAAATTGCTTGGTTCCTTTTCGTTGCATTTGTATTGGGGGTGGCTTGCAAGGCCTCTCCCCCAACCCCCTGTCTCGTCGGAGGGCCTACGCATCCTAGCTGTTTAAGGTCCCGTAGGGTGCCAGGACAGAAGGGACATCCAGCCGCCCCTAACATGGAGAACAGACGCTGGCTGTCCCCCTCCGCTCAATTTAGCCATATACCCCATCTTCCCAAGGGGTTGGGTTTCCCCGTATACCCAAGCTCAGATATTTGGAGAGATATGTTTCCATTCTGTACGACGGGGACGTATTGAGTCGGAGTGTGGTTAGGAGAGCCTATATTATCCTTCTAGAGGCTTCTGATCCATACCCATATCAGTGCGGTATTGCTACATACACTGACAACAGAACAGAACCGAAAGGTAGGTATGCTTTTAAATGATAAATATGAATAACTGGTATGTTACACTGAGGTATGTTTTTTCCATTGCTGATTTATTGAAGGAAAGAAAAATTATCTTTAAGCATCTGATGGTTTATAGTAACAAGCACCACACGATTTCGATTACTTGTTATGGTACAATGGACATACTTACAAAAAAAAGTAACTTCACCTCCACTGCATTCTGGATGTTAAAAATGCCAAATAGTATATTTGCTAAACGATAAGATAAACAGAGATTCACATACCTTTCTGAACCTTTACCACGAAATGGAATAGAGATGATCACGATATTTTGAGATAGTTTTTATTACTTAGAGAAGATGTTTTCAATCTAGAATTACTAATCAAAACCATATTAGTTGACGTAGCCGTGTTCTGATTATCCCAAAAAAGAAAGGCCAGAGAATCAGTCAGAGCAGGCTTGACATGAAAGTTCGTAAATCCCAGAAGCAGTACAATTACAAATATTTTAAATTAAAACCGCAGAACTGCGGTCGTTCGTATCAACTTTGTTAAGCCGCTATTAGGTTACCTAGATTTGTATAAGGTTGAATGATAAGTCAAGGATCTTGATTTAAAAAAATCGGAAGCCATTTCATATGACTTCAAGGTCGTTCCTCCGTATGCTATTCGAAATATCCTATTTGCGATCCAGCTGCGGGTAAAAAAAAGTCAAGGTGAGTCAGTAATAGCGGAGTGTACCATCGTTAAGGCTGTAGTGACACAAAAAAGTTTGTAGAGATGGGCTTAACTATACGTAGAGCCCAAACAATAAGAATATTCGTTCGCGTTTTACCTATTTGGCCGAAAAGTAAATATGCGACGAACCTTGTAATGAATGGTTTTATCTTAGAAATTGTATGACTTGCAATTCCAGCGAAATGAAGGTGTTTTCCGAAAGAAAACAAGTGTATTGTATGGTTTACAATTTAGATTCTATGTGAAACACAAGTGACGTTAAGCTAAATGTAAATGAAAACAAACATGTGAGGAGTAAGTGGAAACTAAATTCATATATTGTTGAAAATGAAAGAAATAACATGTTTTTTCTACTTGTGACCTTCAAAATAATGAGATTTTACTAATCTTGATGAAATATTACAGTTGCGCGTCCACAGGTATCTTATCTTTCATTGGCTATAAAAGTGTAAAAAAAAGGTGTAACTTAATTCTGGTAGCAACTATAAAACGACAGACTGCTGGTGAAATGATGCTCATAGCGTTCTTGCGAAGTGTTGAATGAAAATGTTAGTAATGTTTCGTTCATTCATTGTGGTGCTGGTAGTATTTGCTGCAGTAGACGCCGAGGTAAAAAGTGTGTATATACAGGGCTATGCTTCTTGTTTAACACACCTACTTGGATTGCTTATTTATAGGTGCAGCATGCTGTTCGCTCATTGGTATCGCAAAACGAAATGCGCGTACCCACGCGTCGCGCACTAACATCGTGTAAGCCTGGAGGTCGGCTAGAATGTGAGGACTGCAGTACGGTTAAAATATGTAGCTATGATTTGACGCCACTTGCTCAGTTTCGCTGCCAGGATGTGGACCCCTCGAAACCTTATTGCACTGGTGCTGGCATGTGTGATGACGTGCCGGATCCAAATACCGTTTGCCAAAGGACAAATGATTTGTGCCCGATGAATGCTCCTGGGTTTTATCCGAGTTAGTCATGTTTGTGTGTTGTTTTTGTACGCCGATTGCCACGATTTAATTTGTGAATGTGTTGATTTTGTAGATCCTTCCAACTGCAGCCGCTATTTATATTGCGATGATAACATGTTGGGCTTCGAACAAAGTTGTTTGGCCACCAACAATGTATACAACCAGACGACCGCATCTTGCTTTCTTAAGCGTCGCACGGCAGATTGCTTCCAAGTGGATTGTAGCAATTCTCGCAACAAGGATAAATGGTTCGTCTACGATCCCTTCCCACAGTTGTATTTTCTGTGCTCATCAAATGGCCCACTGATGTTTAAATGTCCACGTGAAACGGACGTGTTTGACGTGCTATTGAAGCGATGCGAGTTCCAGTGCCGTAAAGCTGGGCGATTCGCTCATCCGACCAACACCAACATGTATTACGAATGTGCATATGTCACTACTACCAAGGTGAAGCATACAAAAGCGGTTAATTGAGCCTATCTAATAATAAGTTTTTTATTCGTAGCTGGAAAAGTATGAACAAACTTGCCCTCCATTACTCCAGTTCAGTGCAAATGATCAAAGATGTGTCCCGGAAGTATAAAAAAATGGTACAATGATAAAATTATTGCGATTCGTGAAAAAAACAGATGCAAGGAATGTGCATACTACAGCATGGCATTTTTGTGTCGAAATTTTGTAGAAAAATAAAATAAAAATGAACAGTAATATCTGATGTTTGTACTTTTGTATTCCTGTCACACGGTTCTCTCTTGTAATAATATATATACGATTCGCAGTTAAATGAACAATCCGAATTTCCGAACAACGAATTTCGTAGCTCCCTATGAAGAAAGGCCAATTTAGACACTAGAGCGTGACTGGTTTAGAGTACATCTGCAACAGGACAAGGCCACCAACCGGTTATAGCAGTGGAGAAGTATTTATTAAAGAACTAAATTTTCTATAAAGATGCACAGTTAATTTATCAGCCGTCAGCCATAATCTAAGTAAAACTATTAAGTAATCTAAGCTTACTGTTTCAAGTATTTGGTTACGTAAGAAATTGGCTTTCTTAAAGTTTTTTCTCGCTAAGATGCTATTCAGACATAGAACAGGCTACGCCAATCGATAAAGCGTAAACTATGGCATTAGATATGCGAAATTCTTTTAACAATGCAAGCTGGCCAGTTGTAATGGTTGATTTGCAGAAGATTGGTACCCCAATTCCTCTACAATATTATCGGTGACTCCTTCTGGTGATCGTGTCTTGATGTATGATACGACGGAAGGTTGCATGGAGCGTGCTATAATGGTAGGAGTAGCATACGGTTTGGCCCTTGGACCGAGCTTGTGGAATCTGATGTACATTAGCGTTCTGGCCTTGCCGCTTCCCGTGTCAAAACATAACTTTCGTTCCATCGGATATGCTGATAACATTGACTTGATTGTTAAGTGCAGCATGATCCCGGTAATGGAATACATAATCGGCGGGTACATTGGTGTTGTAGAGGAGTGAATGGGGTGCGTAATGCTGCAGCTTGCTCATCATAAAACTGATTTTATGCTGGTCAGTTTGTATCGCATCATTCAACAATCTAGTACCAGGATATGTGATGATGTTATACACTCATCCCATAGTGTTAGCTATTTGGGGTTCAATCTGGATGATCGACTGGAATATATATCACACATTAAACATGTGATAGAGATTGGTGACTAATCAACGCTCGAGAAGGGTGTAACAGCAAAGATATGTGGTTCATCGTCAATGAGGCCGTCAGATGTATCATGACTTGACTTGAGCAACGTGCCATACGTGATGATTTTTAACATCATTAACAACATCGCTTTGCTGTACGACACCCTGCTTGTAGTCGCTACTTAGCAACCTTTCGTGTTGAGTGAAGATATGACCTCAAATTTCTAGCTGCATCAAGGATTCTTCAGGAGTGCCGCAAGGAAGCAACCTTGCTCCATTTCTCTTCATGGTGTATCTAAACGACATAACGTGAGTATTTCCTTCTGGTATTCACCTCAGCTACGCGGCCTTCATGAACCTTCCCTTATCCTCCGATCTGTAATCCAATCGGTCCAATCCATCTGCCACGTCTGGTTTGGAAATGCTTTACTGGTGTTGTACAAAAGGTTTGGAGCCTAGAGGGGTCGAGAAGTTCGTTGTCAATTCGTTTACAAGAATATGCGAGTATACCTCAAACGGCACTGCCTTCGAGCGTGAAAGCTATGTCAGAGATTTTGGCGCACTTGACGAGAAGTTCAGCTTCCCGACCACATGATGACCAGCTAGAGCACATGGTAACTAAGGGTAACCAGATGGTTACTTTGCTTAAAGAAGCTTGCGTACGGTCTAATCGACCCGGGCTTGGTCAAGATGCTGTGCTGCTCCTTAGAAGTTCTCTGGGGCATCTGGAGTTCATCTAACGTAAAATCTCACGATTTGCTCTGTATTCTGGAGTGTTCAGGTGGACTATGAAGAACAAGGATTTTTTTGTAACGCACAAAGATCACAGGACTGCTGGACAATCGAATCGACTCCACTACGTAGCTCTCTGGAATTAATTTAAACATCCCGGTAATATCGGTGTACTTACTAGATCATTAATTGAAATAGCGGAATACTCGACTTGGCGTCTATGATCCGATCTTTGTTGTGTGCCGTAAATTATACGCCGTTTGCGATTGTTATAAACCGGATTTGCTATAGGGGTCACATTGGCGGATCCATTTAAAAAAATAAATAACGAATAACATATAAAACACTGTAAAAATGCGATACTGAGCAGTGTGCACATCTGTCTGATGCTCAGCAACAAATAAGGCCATTCATGCTTTTTGTGTTTTACGGAAAACGTTGTACGACTGTTCTCAAGTAAACTGTGATTTGCAGTTAAATCACAACATACCGTTCCAATTGTATAAACCATTTCCCCAACTTTATTTCTTTGGCTCGTGCAGGGGGTTTCCGGTGATGTGCAAATGTCCATGCGAAACGGAGGTGCATGATGTGCAACTGTACCGATGCAAGTTTGAATGCCGTGAGAGTGTCCGTTTCCCGTATCCTGTAAATAACAAACAAATATGTCTAAGTCACCCCTTTCAATGAAGATGAGTAACACAGTGTATATAATTTCTCATAATTGTGTTTATTGTTACATGTATGACAAACTATCACAATTGAAATTATTCGAGCAGCGATGCCCTTTGCAGAAGAAGATATGCAAGGAATAAAAAAGAGCTACACACTTTACGTTTTGTAATTCGTTGAGTGAGAAACGGGTTGAATTTAAGTACTTAAAATGAAGTGTTAACTTCAAACAATTTACCAGTATGCATTGACAAGTTCTTTCATCTTTGTAGATAAAAAACGAAGGTGGTCCAGGTGAATGATTGAAAGCCAAAAACTGCCTTTGTTAGATCAATTTGCACAATGTTCAGATTCAACATACATTATCGGTTTTGATACGTTTTTATTCCTATAGCAATCCCCGGCCGTATAGCTACTCTGTTTCGATATTTATCTATATGATTAGAAATAATTCACACACATTCATTGCTCCAATTGACATCGCAAAAGTAGGTCGTAATGCTGTATATAGGCAAGTAAGTGAATAAAAAGCAAACGTAAAACTTGTTCTTTTCAATAGTGCAAGTTTGGCGACAGATGATACTTCGAATAGCTATGGATAACCGTAAGGCCGTGAGTTTGCTTTTGCCGGTAGGTCTTTCGGAATTGATACCTGTGAGTCTGCGTGAAATTAAACTTCTGTGTTCATCATCAGCTGGTTTTGGCGGTTGCCACAAATGGACAAAAAATTTACCCAGACTACGAAGAACCAGACGGGTTTGATCCAGTAGCGGCATCTGTGGAAAATGTAATGCAAGATAACGAAGTGCCCAGTGCGTTGTGGTACGGTGCATCATCTGGATTTCAACTTTCACCGCCATTTATCGACAAGACCTTATCGGGCAGCTGCACTAATACTATTACGATCGTGTGCACCGGATGCCGACGCGTTCGTGTTTGTATTCCAGGAATAAGTGATCAGTCATTGTTGCCGGAAAATAATTGTCCCCCTTCGACGTACTGTAACACGTTGGGTCACGGCATGGGTGCTGCATGTAAGCCAACTGTTGATCCCTCATTTCCAGAATGCAAATATTCGGCAGGATTCAGTGGAGAGCTAGACAGAATTGGTATATTGTGCACGGGGTTGGGAGTGTTTCCTGATCCACTGGATTGCAGAAAGTTCCATTATTGTACGTCCATCGGAAGTTACGCGCGACCATTCAAATGTCCCTCAGAATATGTATACAACTCTAAGAAAAAAACATGTAGCAGAAATACTCAATGTCGTACAGTACAATGTCGCCCGAACGGAAGATCTATATTCGTTCCGTTCCCACAGAATTCTAAATACTACGCGTACTGCAATTACAATCGCATTAGGAATCGGTTAACATTAAAAAATGTAATAATGTACAAATGCGCCGAAGGATCGGAATTCAACGTGCTCTCCAACAGTTGCGTTTTCAAGTGTCCAACGGAAGGCTTTTTAGCAAAGCCCGGGGATGCTTCAAAGTTCTACTTGTGTCGGAAAGTTAGTGGAAATTTGTTTGGCTATGAGCAAGTATGTCCAGGATTGGGGTCCATATTTAGCCCCAAACTTGGAATATGTTTACCTCCACCGGAGATTACAATTACGGACAGCCCGTCAACTACGATGTCAATGATGAGTGAAACTAGTACTGCTACAACAACAACAGCCACAGCTGAAGAACAAACCGAGAGCATAATTATTTCTCCTAATCCCATGATTGCTGCGGACACACCAATTCATCTGCCTCCATGGCCGAAATGGCCCTCAATTTCTGTGTCTTCACTATTGTAAGAAAGCAAACTAGATTAGTTACAGTGTTGATCATTAACAAAGAGTAGGTGTAGTTAAGCAAATATTTAAATGTGTAAAAGGTTTGCAACAAAGTAAAGAAGATGGAAGAACATTATCAAACAAACAAACATTATCAAACAAACAGAGACAAATGAGACATCGCAGTGCTACTTTTTGTGCGATATGCTGTTCTATTGCGATACTGATTTTCCCATTTGCATCTTGGTGTTAATCGGGTGCTTTAAAACTGCAAAGATTCGGTGTTTGAATAACAACTGTTTATTTCATAGTGATCTCCAAAATTGTTGCCATCAATAAAAACGGTTTTGCTTGGATGGAAGAATCTAACAAGTTTGTTAGTCTGAAGTGTTGATTTTATTTTTCGATTTCAAATATTGATCTATCATAGTCGTGTTATCTCCTTCATCCGATTAACTAGTAACTAACTATGATATTTTTCCCACAAAGCTAAAAACAAGTCGTGAAGAATGTTCAAAAGCACATTCAAAGAGTCAAGCTGTGGACTGGTTGTGGACTGTGAGCAACAAGTGACAAGTGTCGATGAATGTCAATTGCATACTTTTAGGCGTTCAACGTTCAAAACGTCGCGTAGCGCTCGCAGTAGTGGCAAACCTCGCGTAAATGAAAATAATATGAACAACCAGTTTGAGAGAACTTTTCGAAAAATTAATTCTTTGGTTCTGTAAATATTCTTTTAAATTATATTGTATGAAAAGGCAATTACATAATTCTTAGCGTTGCAGGTGCAGAATAGAAGTTTTATTTGTCAATGTTTTGTATCATGAAATGTGTTCTTAGGCAGTTAAATAAAATAGAACTTATCGTACATAATGCATCCTTAAGATTTAGAGTAGCACGGCAATGTCCAAATGTGCTGTTATCTGCTTTAATCTTATACTACAAGCAAAATAAATATAAATTTTAGTTATGTCCTAGAGAGTCTAGTGCGGAACATCACCACTTGAATGCTAAGCGGTACTATTGCTAGTGCGCCAAAGGGATTCTCCTGTCGAGAGAGAAGCCTCTTCGTTTACAGTCTATCAATCAGCATCATGATATTGACACGGCGCGGGTGCGCCTAATGACATTTTTGCCACATAATGATGCTCTAGCGTGAGATAATAATACATTCGCAAATGTATTGTAATGCGAGCGTAAGAGTATCTAATATCACGATAACCAATCAGGACCAGTATTTGTTAGGATAGGAGGTTGCCGCCTGTTGCATTGAATGATACTCTGCTGCAGTAGCAGTCGTAACCGGTGGTGGGCAGCCAACCAAATTAGTAGCGTACGCCTGCCCCGGATGATGGGGCGGATAGGACTGACTCCAAGGGGTTTCCTGCGTGACGATGGGTGCTGCTGCCGGTGGCGCAGGTGGTACTTTAACGTAGTTTTCAGCCTGCGTAGTTGAGGGACTCAACTTGATCGAATTTTCATGCGCCGGCTTAATATACTCTTCGCTCATCATTTTGGTGTACTCGGAAGGAAGGAATTCTGAAAAAATAGCAAACGATCCATTATGCATTGTTCTTTAGCGTGCGATAAGATCCACTGTTTTGCTACCTTGATTGTTTTGGTGGAAGCCCATGTGGTTCGTCGTGAAGTTTTGTCCTCCAAAGTGGCCGTGCTGGAAATGGCCGGATGAAAAGGTGGATGGATTTTGCGCAACAAACTCATAGTTAGCTGCTGCCGCCATTTGGTATGAATCGTTCGACGCAACGCCAGGGTGATACTGCGACATTGGCAGAGTGCCCAAGCTGCTGAGCGGTGTGGACATTTGTGCTCCAGCGTGCTTACGAAGCCGGGCACGACGATTGCTAAACCAGACCTGTATGCGTGCTTCGGTTAGATTGGTGGTGGAGGCTAACTCTTCGCGGGTGTACACATCCGGATACTGCGTACGCTGGAAGGCCTTTTCCAATGCTTCCAGCTGCTCACCCGTGAAGGTGGTCCTCGATCGACGTTGTTTCCGCTTCAGTAGTATTCCCGGTTCCGATTCGGTGTCACTCGAGTCCGATCCGCGTCCTAGCAGATGACGAAATAACCGATCATGTCGCAATCGCGGCACCATCGATGGAGATGAAATGGAAAAAAAGAGAAAAAAACAGAGCTTGAAATTAGTCACCGCTACGGACGAATGGTGCTTGGTCGGTGGCATAATGTGGCGTGTAATTGAAATCAGTTAAAAACTTCAACCCACCAACAACACACTCACAGAAGTTACCAGATGTTGTGAAAATGCTTCGTAAACCGAAACACTCCAAACAAGTGGTAAGCATTTATTACTGTCCTCATCGTTGGTGGCTTGGTACCGCACAGTTACAACCTATTCGTTAGGTTAAGCGAAAGCATACCAAGAGTAACGGAACTGTCTCCGACGTTCAATGCATTGCAATGAATGTGATCGTAAAAGTTTCGTTTGCGAGGGTGGATTTTCCAGATGTTTTAACTATTTAAACCATTATACACGCTTTGATGCCTTTTCTGCAGTTGGGAGAATTTCTTTCGACCCGAAGCATTGATTTGTGGAGAAAGTACTGTGCACATAGTACAAATAAGTTTTCGATAAATGAAGTCATCAGAACGGAAATGGAAAGAAGGTGAAAAAAATCATTTCCGTTCTAACAAATAATATAGTCCGGATATTCATCCACATACTAAAGTCATTTAGAATTTTATTGTGAAGTAGAAAAAAATCAGCATGCCTACAACATTGTACAACTCAGTACAAATTTGATCTTGAATGAAGTTTTTGTGTAATACAATTCTGAACTTCATTAAACAGAAAATGGTACTTTATGTACCATTCACTGTAAAGACAGAGAGGAAAAGTACGTCAGATTTTAGGTTGATTTAATACGAGCATTTGGTAGGGACGATCGGAGTATGATACAAATTCTAATTTTAATGTATCTTGTTGTTGAAGATTTGCTTTAGCAGTGCACCGTATAACAAAGTTGTTATATTTGGTAAAATGGTAGTCTCAATTGGCTTTAGTCAATAATTCATATGTATTGAAAGGAACGCTCTGCCCTGTTAACACATAAAAAGAAAAAAGTTATACATGTATGAGACATGTAATAGTCCAAGTCCATGTCCACGCAAAAGCGAACAAGAGCAGTATCATTAGAGTGTCACAATATTCACAAATCAACTTTAAAGGCTCGTCCGATTTTTATGATCCTTTTTGGGTTCTTGTGATGGCTTTGTTGGCGGTTCAGCAACCACGGGGTGTTTTCCTTTTTATTGATATGCAATCTTCAGTACGAGATAGAACGTTCGTTAAAAAGCTATTAAAGCGAGCTGGTCATTAGTGTTCGGTCTGGCGGTTTACAAAACAAAGCAAAATTTAAGACCTTCTGCAACGGGTGAAGCGCGCTCGGGATCGATAGCAAATGATCAGCGACAGACAGAAGGCTTCACATCGCAACGACCATCGCGGTTGGCTCAACAGTGGTCGCCTGGGGACGTGTTTTGTGTTAATCTGGAAGCAGAATAGCTCATTCGCTCTCAGAAGGTACCACGAGGCGAACGGAGAAAGACAGAAACGAGCAAATTGACTTGCGCAGACAGCGTGGCTTTCAGGGAAAAAGTGTCTAGAAGCATCGGCCAGAAATAAGGCAGTTTAGCACGGGCGGTATGCTTTGCTTCTTAGCACCAACTGTAGTGCATAATTCATTCATAATTGTAAGCATTGTGTTAAAGCTACATTTTAAATAGCAACCACCAACGCAACTCAATGGAACCTTTCGGACTGTTTTGTTCCGGTACAACAAATGTATAAAGTGACCATGGGATGTTACGGTGAACTAAT
Source organism: Anopheles rivulorum (assembly GCA_018908115.1). Taxonomy (NCBI): domain Eukaryota; kingdom Metazoa; phylum Arthropoda; class Insecta; order Diptera; family Culicidae; genus Anopheles; species Anopheles rivulorum. The sequence continues at coordinate 357,178 of STHB01000010.1, forward strand.
AAGATATTTAATTTGTACAAGAATACAAATCAAATCATGCAAACATAACAATCGCATACAACATGTGTCAACCGCCCTTTGCTTAGCCGCGCTTACAGCATTCATTTCTTAAAATGAGCTTTTACATTTAGTGTATATTTGCACGGTGGTTTCCCTTGTACGGTTCATGTTTACGAGCATTCCAAGCACGTCATAAACATTCGGAGAAACAGCGCGCAGCTCATAATCGGATATTGAATGTCATTTTTCAGTAATCAGTGCAGCAAGTACAGGAAGTTGTGACCGGTGCTGCAGCCGTGTGAGACACCATCATGTTCAACACCTTCGGTGTCTGCTCGGCGTTGGCCTTTTTTTGTTGTTCTTTAGCGTTCGCTTCGTAACATCATCCTCAGCTCGGCGGCGTTCCACAGTACAGCGGGAACAAGCGTCACTAGGTCTGACGGTTGGAATCCCCTTAATAAATTATTATAAGGCTAAAAGGTTTCGTTTACCAATTTTTCATTTCATTTCGCCGCGACCGAGCGTCTATGGCGTACGGATGGGCCCTGTGCACTTGAGTCGGAGTCCGGAGAGCCTAAGCTTTTGAAACGAAGTACCTTCATTTATTTGGCTGGCTGGCGGTCGGTTTTCTTCGCTCGTTCGGACATTCCATCGCGTACAGTACGTACAAATCGAATAGCAGGTCCGAGGAAGGAGATCGCTTTTGAAGTTCACCGCCGTAAGGTATATTGGCTTCGGTATCATGTGACCCATTGTGTCAGTTGACACTTAGGTACAATTTTGCGGTATTAGCTGCTGTAAACTCATACTCATTTATTAGTTGGTTCCTTTTATGAAAGGATTTCGCCTCATTTGTTCAATGTTGGAAGGCACAAATGGGAGTAATATCGGTCGGTACGATCAAGGTATGGAAAGATGGGACACGGGTAGTGTGTACAGAACACAATGAAGAATCAAGGAAGGATTAGTGTAGTTTCAAAGGCTACATACGTATGATGCAACTACAAGAGAAGGGCGCTTCGGTGTAACATGTGACCTAATTTCTGGAAGACATTTGATATGGAGGCGATTGCGGAAGTGAGTTCAATACTGGGTTATCGGAAAATTGTAATTTTGGGAAAAAAAATTACACGATTCTTATGCGTGAAAAATGTATAATGCGTCATTGCATATACGCTAGAAAAACATATTTCATCCAGAAATTAAAATAAGACTATCTGCTACACTATTCCTTGAAATCGTACTGCTTCAACTCAAATCCTTTACCATACAGTATCATCAACTTCGGAAAAATGATCCCATGATAGAACTCTTGATTTGGCCGACACAGATGAATAGAACCGCCGCTAGCATTTATACCCGGGAGTCTTCAAATTAATTCAGAGCTGCGCTCAATGTGTGAACCTAAACTATTTAAAAAGGACCGCAAGGCAGCAAGAATTAGAAAAAAAACAGTGCGCTTAAAACGTGATGTAAGCTGCCGACCTACGGCGCGAAATTACTGCAGGTGCGCCAAGGCTTTTGAAGATTAATGATTCATGGGTTACTCATCAAAATGCTTGTTCAAAAGGGATGCTTTCTATAAAAAAATGTTGAATTCAAAGAAAATCCTAGAAAACTTGCAATCAACTGCATTAAAGCTTCAAAATCCACTCTACAGTTAGCTTGAGAAAAATTAAAAATATACGAATTTCTTTACGTGCTGTAAGCTCTACAACATGAAAGTCGCCGCTTCTCTCCGAGGAGTGAATAATATCGGAAACTCATCTTAAAATTTATGTGTTTCTTTAACTTTAAATTGATAACTTCCTGTTTCTTCGATGAATCACGGAATGCGACCCACCGACCTTGTTAGATTAAAAAGATTTGAAGGAATGATCAAATTGTATTGCATTTTAAAGGGAGATTAAGTAATGAATAAAAAATCACTTACAATTGAGTCTTTTCCGTTATTATGTAGATTATAATATTCAAAACAAAGTAAAAACGTCGATTTTGCATTGTTTTAACATGTTACAGGCAAAGATGTTATCTTGTTCCCCGAAGTATGTTCGATATTAATTTATTGTTACCATGTGGCGAAGAAAGACCTTACTTATAGAACCTTACCTAGTAGTAGCTGCGACCACCAACACGCTCCTTATGAACGTCTGCCACTTCATTATTCAAAATCTCCTTTCACCAAGGTTTAATTGCTAAAGAGCTCCTATAACCACGGATTTGCCGTCACACCGTCTCGTATTTCCTGGTTGAGATCTTCTTGCGTTCTGTTGCGTCACACATTAGGAAGTCAACCACCGAAACGAAAGTGTAACCATCGATAAAGACCGCTCTCGGAGGCTCTTGCTGCTCTAGTTTTCCAAGGCATCTTCTATGGCGGTCTCGCATCAAAGAGGTTCACATAGCACCGCTAAAGGATACTAACGGTTGGAAAAATTGGGAAATGATGTTGTACAACAACCTTTTGATTATTGTCACCCTTCCCGGGTGGCTTTTGAGGTCGGAATCCTTAGAAAAACGACGCGCCCGACCATCGTCGGTGGTAAATGCGGGAGAACCAGCCAAAGAGTCTGTTACCACAAATCACCGATTGAAAGAGGAAACCTAACCAAGGCGAGTGACTGTTTGGCGGTGCGGTAGTGAGTTGACCATTTGGTGAAGAAAAAGAAGAGACCATATCCCAAAAAAAGAGAAACGGGGAATGGAATGGGATTTGGGATTCTTGCATTTAGGTGTGAGCCTGCTTGTGTATCTTAATGGTCGCTTTGTGAAGTGACACTTTTCATGTTTTATTTTTGTATGGCGTGTTTAAGGTAGAGCCAATAACATAACACAATAACAAAATAGCAAATGTTTGGCAGATAATTGCTACCGAGAGCGGTGTAGATCAATGATCGAAATACTGTGATTGATTATAGATTCCTAGCAAAACGATAGCAGAGAAAATCAATAAAATTGAAAACAATAGTTTAAAAAAATGTAACAAGCATTAAGAAAATTTAAAAGAATTCAAATTGTCGAATAAATGTATTAAAACATAGTTGATGCTTTTGAACATTATGCATTCCATAGTGTTTATAACGTTATTAAATTCACAAGCATTCATTCAATTATATTTTTTTACTTCTAAATTATTGGCCGTTGTGTCTGTATTTTACTCATACATTTCAAAAACACCACATAAGAAATTGTAAACTTCAAAAAACTTAACAACAGTATGTCAGTTGATCAAAAAAGCTATAATCTAATAATTAATAACATGTTCCAAGTACGGATTACCTTATTTGGAAAATAATATTGAAGACGCCTGAAGACATTATGGGCGACCTAGTCTATGCAGTTTGCTCGGTAAACATGTAATAGATCCTGAATAGTATAATAATGTACAATAATTAATTGTTATCTTAATTGTCACCAACAATAATTGCATCGTCCTTAATGTGGTTTAAGGTCAGTTCAAACATTCGCACATGTAGATATAACTCGAAAGTTTAATATATTTTCAAATATAAAAATTATATTGTTCATCAACACAAATAAACCCTGCAACTACATTAAGATCCATCTTACGTGTTCCTACTGTAATGCATGTGTAGAAATAATCTAATGACCTTCATCGCGTATAGAAAATCGCATTTGTTTATATGTTTGGTCAACCACATACTGTTCATGTTTTCCTTTCTTACATCCAGTGTTTTTATTGTGTCTTTTTTCTGGTTGCAACAGGTGTGACAAGTTGCATATATCGGCTGCCATGCACAACATGCAGCTTGCAAAGAACAACATTTGTTTATGGGGTTTTCAATACTTGCCAAAGGTGCCGTACAAGAGTTATCTTCAAGATTGTCATACTACCCAAATAGCAAATCATGCTCAACGGTTTCACAAACTACACTTCCGGACATCCGGCTGGACAGATACCATTTGTTTCGATGAAAAAGTGTGGCCTTCGCCGTTGTGCATTGTATCATTTGTTGAACGTACAAATACTCTGCGGGAGGGTTAAATGCACTACGGGCACATGCCGCATAAATTTCATGCCCGAAATATGCATTGTTCTTCCCTTGACCTGCAGGACGGTGAGCAGAAATTAGTCAACACGTGGTCTTTGTCGGTTGATATTGTTTTGTGAATGAATCAATGAACAGTCTGGCATTGGAATCGGCACTTACAAAGAATTCCTCAGGAAGCTGCACTATTCACATCAATAAAACCAACGTCAAAACAGCTGTGGCCCACCCAGCTTTTCATTTGAATGAATTTTACGTACTATCGTACTATCGTTCTATTTATGCAACATTATTGAAACATTCTTTGCACTAGAATAAAAGTGCATTAAATCAAAAACAAAAATTGTAACATTTTGAAGAAAAGAAAAATTACATGAGAAATATATATATATTGACTCGCAAATATACACTGCTGCTAAACGCTCAACAACTGTTGTGTGAATACTTCAAAATAAAACATGTGATTCTCACGTAACGTACCAAAGCGTTTATGCAATGGCAATCGCTATAACGACAAATGGCATTGAGTGTATTCTACGTGGTGAAATTGCCATTTAGCACAAAACCCTACGCTTTCAACATTTGTTTTCCAGTTTAAACCGACGAGCTTCCGACGTAAGGGCGGGTGGAAAACGGTAAAGTTAGTTCGTGCTTAGAATATTGGTACAACTAACTTCAGCAACTACTCAACAGGGCTAAAATATACACAAACGGTAGGAGCTTTGAACGAAACAAAGTGTCGCCCTATGTGCATAAAGCTATCAGCGTTCTAGGTGTCACTCAACTTCCGCCGCCCTGAATGATACCACAAGAGCTGGTTTTTGGGATCTCCAAGCAAAGCATCTTTCGTTGTGAATTCTGAGGCTCAGGACGGCAACGCACAAACTGTAATGTACAGATTAAGTCATTTGGAAAGACCGGTTCAATTCCCGTGACAGCTACGATGTCTGGTTAAATCAGATGTATATTTCACTGTCGTTTCATGTCAGACACTGTGAGAGACAAGTAAAGGGTAAGGTTAAGAATTGTTACGTAAAACCGCAGATCTGTATCAGCACTTTCAATGCACAGAATATGTGAAACGTTTACCAAAACTGATTCTAAAGGAAGAAACGGAAAATGAAATAATCGCACCTCTTTTGAGTTAATTGGGATATGATTTTAAAAACAAAACTACATCCTTTAGCAACATATCACTTAATTCTTAACCATTCATCTTATCTCGAGTCAAACTATCAGCTATTAGTTTACGACACTGATGTTTGCTTTGTAATTGCTAAAGTCGAGCACACTGTTTATGTGAGTTATGGAGGAATCGTTTAGCTGTGGTTATTAAACACACGGGACGCGTCTTATGTGCAACTTACCTCCCAGAATACCGTGTATGCTGTAATCCTTCCGACCATCGTCATCTTTCCGGCCTGGTTCTACACCGCCACCTCGCAGCAGTCGGCTTATTGAAGACACGCTGGGCGGATCCGTTACTCCTTCCTGTAAGCAAACCGGCCAAACAATGGAATAATCAAAAATGCTGAATGAAACAAACATGAAGGAAGCTGGTACGTTTGTTCGTTCTATTTGATTCTCATTATACTTGTTTCGTAAGATTCCTTGAATCATATGAACAGAACATACCTAAACATATCAGACGTATTGACTTTTGTCTAGCAAGAAGATGCGTTCGGTTCGTTTCGTAAGAATGGAATTGTTTTACTTGCCGAAAAGAATAGACCAAAAAAGTGAAAGAAAGAAATGATTCCGATTTCGAAGCTGTAAATTTGTAGGTGCTAACCCTTTTCACAGCTTTTAATTAAATTTTCCCACTCCTGAAAACCACTATCACACACATTGCAGGAATGTTTTCTTCGCCGTTCGTCTTTGCTTCCTGTTACGTTTTGCGTCCTGTTGGGTTTTCACTCATTTTCTATTCTCTCCATACTGGTATGACGTTGGTTTTGATGGTTGTTATTTACTTTTCAAATTATAGACTCATTTTACAACCATTAGGCATTAGGGCGAGATGTTAATTTCTTGTGTGTTGGTGCATGAGACAAGGAACAACAAATTTGGATTTGGAATTTTGTGTGTATATAGTAAAAGTATTGTTAACTACCTGGTGTGGAGTTATTTCAGCTTTTTTTTTAATAAATCAGCCGTTAATGCCAAATTTTACTAGGGATAAAATAAAGTATCAGGTGTCACATTATTCTTAAAAACTTATAGCTTCCGTTGATATGTGCGATGTATTTGATGTGTCAAAAACTCGATTTCCAATTCTTGCTTTCTGTCAAAAAGCAAAACGCCCGTCATGTAGTGTCGCTTTTGTCGGTTAAGTTCTTTGGTTTTTCTTTAATTTTTCAATTAAATTTACCACAATCACGATTCACGACCGTCATCAGGCCCGTTTGTGGTAGTGTCATGCTGACGGCCCGGTAAAAGCGAGAGGATGGAACCCGAAAATTCAAATCAAACAGGAATCAAAGATATTGACCGCTTCCCCGTGGAAGGAACGGAACACAGAAATAAACCTCTCGTGGGTCTCGTGCCTGTCCCTTTCATCCGATCCCCTTTTCCGGATCGTGCCTTCGTTAATTAAATGATGATCATGATAACACCTATTCAGGTAGGTGAGAAAGTCAATCATAGATGAAAAAAGGAAAAATGGGCTTTACAGTCTGTATCGAAACCAGAAGAAAACGCCAGTGGATAAAAGTTTGGAATGAGAGTGAATCTTTACGTGCTTAAAACTTTGCGCGATTTCACGATTGTCTATACGTGAATCAGATTTTCCTAACTTTCAATCAACTCTAGTCAACTATGGAACGGTGAAGTGGATTGTCTTTCCACATCAACAGAAGCAGATGATGCAGATGTAACGTGCTTGAAATAATTACGTCTTGATCAACTTAAAATTGAAACATTTTTGTCAGAATTAAAGCATGTAAATATAAAATTATAATAAAAATATGGGGAAACGAAATAGACGTACTTATCCCTGTGATTGTTGTTTATCGTTATTTCAGAGATTATGTTTATCCTCACTTGCCAGATTGTCCAATCCATCAATCGTTATGTGTTAATTAAAAAACATTTGTACGATGTTTACACTCGCAATAAGGTAGACATGTATTAATTTGCACGTCAACAGTTGCTGTAATTCGTGTTCTTAATTAAGGGTCGTTCTCGCCTACACCGGAGCCCAAAACGTGTCGGCCGGACAGCCGGCCGGTACACGTTAATCCCTGCACCAATCATCTCGTCCGAGATCCTTGGCTGAAGGCTGTGCAAGCGTAAGGATGAATAATTGCTTAATATTGTATTGCACATTGGCTGCAGTCTGGTGGGCGTAGAAAAGAAAAACGTCGCTCATCACTGAAATCTGCCGTGTTTCGTAGGTAACAGGTGTCACTTGCATGGTATATGATTTTTTTTTTGCTCCAAATTAAGGTAAACAGAACAATGGTTGGAAATGGAGCATAGAAACAAGAAGCATTTTGGCACAGCATAGATTTTAGTTTGCAATGATTGCATAGTTTCGTTACTTTTGGAACGAAGGTGAATAATAGTAATATGTATCCACATTTAGCAATGCTTAATGACGTTCATAATTAAAAACAGAAACCCGTAAACGCTAGCAGACTAATCAAGTTGTTAATAGTGACATACTCGACTCAACTCAACGGATAAAGTGCTAAAAGAAGATCGAATCAACAAACAGAAAGAATTTCAATCCGTGCAGTATAATGCGGTGCGCATTATGTCTGAGAATGCACGGCGCGATTGTCATATTAAATCTCCGCTCGTACTCGTTGAAGGAAGGCGTTATGAAGGTTAAGTTCTCATGTCGGATTTAATGCTGTTCCTTTTTTTGTTTTGTTTTGTTTCTGCGTGTTCTGCTTATTCTTTTCCCTTCGTCAAACCGGGATAACTCGGCGCTGGTAGATGCGGAACTTTTTGCACAGCGCATGTTTCGCTCCACATGAATTATACCGTTTTTGATCATTTTGGCCTTGGTAAGCTGCTGTCCGTAAAATTACGAGCAACGATGAGCACAAATGTGGCACCGTACGCGCTTTACCGGCTGCCTACCCTGTATGATAGCGCTCGAGAAGCTGTCGCCCAATGTAAATAAGCGTTATTTATTTCGCGCCGCTTTTCAATAATTCCATTGGCATTAGTGACAGAATGGTACGACATTAACGAAGATGCTGGTGTTCAAATTTCTGATGGATATAATTGCAGAACTTAATTACTTTCCTCTGGCAAAAGGGGTCGGATTTAGTTGCTTAAAATATGGCTGGCACCATCAATCGTTGTACCATCCAACAATCTCAAAGCCATCCAATTCTCCTTGTTACCATACTATAACGTGATCTGCACATGCGATTTTCAGTAATTTATAACAAATAGTCATTTACTTCGGAAAATTGTTCAATGATAATTATGGTAAGTATTTTCGTAAGTTTGTTTCAGAGCATATTTTTATAACTGAAAACTGATTAAACATTTATCCGTTCCAATGTGCTTAGGAATCTGGTACGCAAAAGGATGATAGTAGTTATTGTCTTTTAAAGGACTCTTATATCCAGTGAGGGGATTTTGTACTATAAAAAGGCATTTACCTGCCGGTAGCCCACATCAGGTCCTAGTTGACCAGAATGTCTATTATCGCTGGGGTCGTCCGAGCCGGCCGTCTAGAATGGTAAAAGAGCAGAAAGGGAAAAGTTCTATTCCATAAGCTTATTTTTCCTTCATGTTATAATTTATTGTTTGTTGTCTTGCGCTTCCTTTTTTCTACCTATTCATTGGGAGGTTTGATGTTCTTTTGGTGTTGCCGACTCAATGAACGTACTCTTGCCAGTAACACTACTGCTCGCATGGTACGAACCGTGAGATTGACATGACAGCTTGAAGAAAAAAATTGAAGAAAAGAAACACAACTTATCTCACCAACTTAGATCAGTGCCATAAAAAAGCGACAAACGAAGAAAACGAAGTTTTTGCTCCAATTCATCGAACCAAAAGTAAGAAGAGCCACCTTCAAAAAGCTTGTTTGATGCTGTATTTTTGATTGTCAGCTTCGTCGAGGTGTCCCGTTGACGTTTCGTGCCTATCATTTCAGGTTGATAGAAAACAAATTTCTTTAATCGGATCATCGCAGTGTAATGTCCAGTGCATTCCGCGCTTGTCCCGTGGAAAGCAGGTACGTGCCTGGTAGCGGCATCGCAGAAGTTCCTGGAATGAGTGTCAGTAGTCGGCAGATTATGAGCCTGATCGGTGATGTGTGATCGCGATCGTTCAATACCCAGCTGGTCCCCCCGGAAACAGGCAGACGAAGAAGAAAAAAAAAAACACTGGCACGATTCATTCATTTACAAGTCTCGAAATGACTTAAATAGCTCCCTCGGACTATTAAAACTCCCGAAACCTAGCACGGTGAACCGATAGTAGATTATAGTCGAAATATTTCGTTTAGCTTGGCTGAACGAAGCGAAACAAAAAATAAAAGATAAGCCTGAAGGAACGGTCCGACACACACACGATACGATGGGAGTGGAATAAATTAAACTGTTCACAAAGAATCTCATTTGGAATCAATCAAATTCAGCAGATCGATTCTTGGGAGCGAGAGTATCTTAAAGATTGTTTTCCTTCTCCCGTTTCACTGTGGGCTGCTCACTGCTACCGATCGGTCTCTGACCAACATATTAGGGGAATATTGGGAACCGCCAAACAATTGGATGTATGTATTTTTAAACAATCCGTGACTAAAGATCAGATACGCTACCGGAATTTCCCTTGGGTGAGAAATGTAACACGTTTCGGCGTTCGGCGTAATCCGTCCCACACGGGAGATCGTTTTAATGGGTCGCATTGACTGGCATTAGAGGTGCGTTGCCGCCAGCAGGCCACCATCCTGGCTAGGAGCTTGCAAAGAATTTCATTCACGACTTCATACATCTGGTCGAATGTTACGTCATGATGAGTCACGGTAGTAGATTGAAGTTTCATTGTCAGAAACACTTTTCACTGGAAAATAAATTATGTTTACTGCAAACAGCGGCCACACGCCCTGGCACGGTACGCTGGTACGCTTACGCGGCCGATTGAACGGGTTGGTTGTGAATGATGTTTGTATCAGCTAAATTGCAAAAGTCTGTGTCGATCGACGGCTGCTTTGGCTGAAATGATGAGCTTTTTTGTCAATTTTCAACTCGCTTTACGTCTCATTCTCACTGCACATTCTCATTTACACGTACGCCGTATTCTCTGAATGCTTTTTCTCACCTTCGCTCGCTACTAGCGCGCGATGATGATCGCCCATATCATCATTCATCACAATTCGCCGGCTAAAGCTAATATTCCACATGCACCACCCCAGGCCACACATTGGGGACAGACAGGCAGGCAGTCAGGCTGACAGGCAGTGAAGAAATGATCAGCCGCCAAAAGGGACTTTCGACTACCGAAAGCGACCCCGAGAGGGCTATTCATCATTGACGAAAGTCATTAGCGGTATCTGGGAAGTAGTAGATTCGTGCACCCCGGCAAATTAACACTCGAAAATGGTTCCTAATTTTGGTACCCACCCCGTAGCTCCGTTACACAGTCAGTTGCAGCGGTGTTGGTGCTGTGTTACCGGCCAAGACCTCCAAACCGCAACCGCGAGAAGCAAAGATTGATCAACGGAAAGCTTCATTGAAAGTTCGCTTGGGGCTTAGCCACGTTTACTTGCTTCGATGTAATTATACGGCTTGACCACTGCGTTGAGAAAAGAGTGTGAAAAAAGTTGGGCGGCAGCATGACATTTGTATCGAGTTGTTGGATGCCCACGAAAGAGCAAGTTTGTTTTTCCTAGCGCTTTTAATAATATTAATTAAAAGATTTTGATTATAGAAATTTACCAATTGATTGAAAGATTAGAGTAGCAGCGAGTGTTTGGTTTTATCTTCAAATGTAGGACAGATGTTTAAAATACGGTAATCACAAACTATCGAGCATTGGAAAACTACAAACACTGGGCTCGGTGCTTATGTGCAAGCCAATGATTGAGAGAATAGGTTCTTGCGAGCTCTCCTATATTTGTAACATGACCACGCTTTTGAATGTATCCTCATAATTATCAAAGGTTCGTACCGTAAGAGAAAATCGATTACTCCGAGCTAATAACAGCAGCATGACTGAGCTATTTGCATTATCCTTGGCAGAACTGTCGAGAATAAATCGAGTTGAAGGAAATAAGTGTGTTAATGTACTATGTATGGGATGGTAAGTTGTAAAAGAAGAAGAAAACAAGATGGGGGCTTTTTATATCTTAACGTTCATAAAATGACGGTGATGGTACGTACAGTATATGATCATTATGATGTAAACCACTATGTCTTTGTTGCTGTCATCTGCCATCAATGTGGTACTTTTCTAATAAGCACCATTTTTAAGGGAATTTTTAATAAAAATTACAAACAATTCAATGAGGAATTAAATTGCAGTTTGTCATTTCTTTTATGTCTGTATTATTCATCTTTTTATATGCTCGAGTAACGTAAAGTAAAATGAGGGCTTATATCATAATTAAAATAATTCTTTCCACGCGATATGCACATGTGAATAAGTAGAGTCACATGTCTCGTCTAACCAATGAATAAAGCGCTAGTGGTGCTTACCTTAATCAGCTTTTCTCGTATTTCCCAGCTAAAAATGCCTGGGTTCATCTTCTTCATCTCTTCGATTCTAGCTTCCACTTCCGGTGTTGCTACTTTTGGTTTGGAGCCACCTATTACGCCGGGACGAATTGAACCGGTTTCTTGGTAGCGGTTTAGGATTTTCGATACACATCCATGAGAAACACGCAGTTGGCGTGAAATCACGCAGGGCCTCACCCCGGATGCGGCCATCTCGACGATTTTCAGTCGAATGTGGTTTGGCAACGGTCGTCCATTGATAAACACTCCACCCAACTGGTTCACACGTCCTTGACCTACGTAAGAAAATGAAGAAAATGAAAATTAGTTGTGAATTCATCATTTGAGGCCACTGCTTGTGCTGATAAGAGCTATTTTATGCATTTCTTATCTGGTTTTTGAAATTTTGAAAACAAGTTGGGGGCTAATAATCGAAGGTGATTGGCATGTTGACGTCGCCCAAGAGCTAGAATTTGAAGGACGTTGAAATTTTGCATGCCTCATGAATAAACATAAAAAATCGAATTTCCATCAGGAAAGTCTTGGCCAAACAGGCTGCTCGAGACAATGTTAGAAATGTTGTATTGTTAATCTTTGGCAACAAATGATTGTCCATCTTTTTTTTTGTATTGCTAGGTGATAGTCAGGGCGGCCCGGTGGTGTATTTGGCAACGGCGCTAGGTCCCAACACGACCCGACCCGGTTCAAATCCCATCCGGACCGTTCCCCCGTAGTGAGCTCTGACTATGCAACTACGTGGTATCTCTAATAGTTTAGTAAACCATTTAATGGCCGGCATGACCTGGTAGGTCGTTAAGCCAAAAAAGAAGAGTTGATAGTACTCAGTTGATAGGATGCATGGAGGGGATGCATTAGAGTGATCCCCTGATCACTGTATTCCTGTAATATAGAGCAATCTTTAAAATGGCAATACATTTTAACAAAGATCGATCTTTATTTGATTGATCAAGTAGGAAAATCACAAGAATGTTGCTTCAAATGGTAAAGATCCTGCAGATTAAATGGATTATTTTTGTCTACAATTTGATCAATGAAAAAACATAAGTCATTGTGTTTGATGTATCCCTCGCAAGAAAGTGATTTAAGAAAGTTTTATAGAAGTCCACTAATGTAATCTTGCATTTCTTCCATTATATACCCTACGTTATCACATGGATAATGGTACAAAATGAAACATTGCCCTAAACGACCAATCTTTCCTCGCTAGAAGTTTGCGCACTGATGCGCATCCATTAGCAGCTCTTTCGCTGGATAATGTTCAGCTGCTGCACGCCTGGTGTGAAGAAAATCGGAAAATGTATAACATGCATTCTTCCATCCATTCTTTTCATCACATTGTTGCTATGTCGATCCTGACACGAGCGACGAAAAACGATGCAAAAGCACTTAATTGACAGCGGCTCTCTGACGTCACGTATGGACAGAGAAGCCCGTACCCATTATACACAAGTCACAAACTGCATTCGATGCGTCGTCTGTGGAGTTGTATGCGCATATGAGTGCCAGTATCACTTTTTGTGGATGTATGTGTGTGTTAGACGAAAAAAAAAGATGATCTTATTCCAGGAGCCATCATCGATCGAACCGGATCGATCGAGGCAGGAAAACATCTGGTCCAAGCGTGAAAAATTCCGATTTTCCGGTTTTCCATTTCTTCTCGCCCCCGGATGACCAGGTTGGCGTTGGTTTGGCTCGTCGGAATTCAGGTATAGCTAATTTGTACACCATATGCCTCACACCGAAACACCACAGCCACAGCGACCGACTACCATTCCCATCTTTGCCCGTACTGCGTTTTAAAACTCGCGAGAATATATCTGCCGCTGCGTGTGGCGTTGGCTGCAGTGAATAAATGTAGCCAGTTGGGAGATTAGAATGCTCATGGCTTTGAGAAGAAAAAAAAAGCCGGATCCTTTTTTTTATTCTTCGCATTCTTTGTACGCAGGAATTGCCGGTATAGCAGCTTCTCGTCCGTCGTCTGTTGTTCGGGTTGCGTATACCTCCACGGTGAATTTGCGCTTCGACACCTTGACTGATTAAGCGGACGGCACAGGCCTAATACCTTTGACCGGGGGCATCATTTAACGTTTGAGCTGACAATTGATATGATAGACCGTGTGGTGTATGTTACATGCTCGATAACATGCAAAAGGTCGCTTATGTGCGCTATTTATCATTCTTCTACTTCCTCAAGATGATATACTATCACAATTTTAAACACAACGATTTTAGCTGCAACCATGCTGAATTCTACAGTTGTTGAGTGTAACTCAATTGCAGCAATATTATGGGATATTGCTAATGCATAATCAAAGCAATATTATGAAATTAAATTAAAATGATCTTCAAATGAAAATGCACAAAATTGGTGTACCGTTCGAAACGTACTACAAAAACTATTAATCCTAATCGAGAATAATACATACAACACAAATAACATTGTAGTTTTATTAACTATGGAAAATTATACATGGATATTTAAGAGAAAGTAATAAATATCCTAGATTACCCTACATCCGCGAAGATTTCTTTATGAAAATGATTTAAACTTTGAATTTAAAAACATCAATGAAAAGTTAGAAATAACATGAGCATAAAAAACATAAATAACAAAATGACACACGCAATTGTGCATGTTATTATACGTTTTGACATTGAACATTGAAAATCAGTTTCGGATGATAGACACGTAGAAAATATATTCTAGCCTTATACAATATATAATTTTAAAAAGTTATAGTAAAGGTTAAAACATTTATGGTATATCCGTACACTTTTAAAATATTTATCAACAGTTTTAATGGTCACGAAAGAATAAAATTTCCGAGAAAATCCATCAAATAAGAATTGTCTTTGTTATAATTCATTCCAACATTGCAGTCAATTTTATATGTTTGATTCTGTTAAAGAATATTTAAAATGGTTTTTAAACAAATTTGCGATGGAAAATTTCTTTACCTTGAAAAGGATATCCGCTAAACAGTGGTCTCATGTTTAGCGAATTGGAACCCGACATATCCATTATGCTCCCGTGCGCAGCCAATTTTGAGAGCAAAGTTTCGCACACTGTTGCTTCTGCGCACACAAGAAATGTCTTTGCTTAGATTTATCACATATGAGCAATACTCAGCTTTTTTAGAAAACAATTGAACTTTAACTTCTAGAAACGGGACTACATTTTTGGTTTCAGTATCTAAGCAGCAGTGGTTGGCGAGAGTATTCCGGTGAGATTGAAGGCACCGAAAAAGCGATTGCAGGATATTATTTTCATTAGCGTAGTAGTATCAATGTGCAAGGATGCTATTATCGGCTACACTGATCACTATCATCTGCAATTGCACGCGTTAATGCACAGCGAAATTCACTTCTACGCCCTGACAACGATCAACATAAAGGTCGCGGTAACATCGGAAAAGGCAGAATCACTTTCATGTGATCTCGACGCGGGACACTGCTCGGTAGCATCTGTTTCACTCTCAGCAAACACTCTCCTCAGCGTATCATTTCTGGTTAGCCGTTCGTGCAAGAGATCGGTCTTTGATGAAATTAAATTAATTAACATAAACAACAAAATTGCCACTATCAAACACTATCATTAAGGAAGCAATCAACGTGCTCGTGCTGCTGTTAAGAACTACACGCCCAGCTGGGCAGCGGCGCGTAAAGCTGGGTGGCACCAACACTTTTGCTTCTTCGTCAATACACGACCGTCAACACCTCGGTAGTGGCTCTCGAATCTTTACCGAAGGAACTTTGCCGATTGATCGTCGAGCTACGCAAGCGCCGGAACGACGTGTCAGGATTCTGGATCGCAAATCGCCTGACGCCAATGACTCAAAAGCTCTACCGCACGTGCTTGGTAGCGGAGATCGTCGTATTTATTGATCTATTGCCTTTCGATACAACTAAACAGGAACTTTTGTGTTTGAACTAACGACACTTTGGTAAAATACGGAAATATACTTTCACGACAAGAATGCTTTCAAATCACTCTGTGATCGGTGAAACATTGGCTTCCGACAGCAACACAAATGAAAATCACACACGATGTACCGTCGGGTCCTCGGTCATTGGACATATCTCGCTGCTCGCTGTTAGAACGGGGAAAACTCGCGCATAGAAATCTTTCGTGGAAAGAAATCTGGAGCCGTGCACGAGTGCATTCACTCAATGTGGCTATTCCGCAGTTGCGACGGGGATCTTACACGATCGTGAGTTTGTTCAGATCACGTTTCGGAGCGCTTCGACCGTATTGCGTTCACCGCGACCGCGACCGTTTGCCGAAAGTATTCCCAAGGAACTGGTTGGCCATGGGCGAGGAAACAAAAACACTACTCGCTAGTTTCTCGGCGGCAAACAGCGATTCCGCGCCACACGCATACTACAGCGCGTTGTTTGATCGATGGGAGGGAGTTGCTTATGTCGATTGCTCCCACCTTTGTGAGGCTGTGATGGAGATGAAGTGATTTCCCTTTCTCGCACGTTGTAGCTACCGAAACTAAGGGCGAGTCGCAAGCGGTTCGGTCTAACGTTCACCCTTCTCCCTAGCGATCTGCTCGTTCGGGCCCTAGCACAGCGCGAAAGACCTTATGCTTCTTATGCGGTTCGTTATTAGCTAGCGACTTTAACTACCACCAGCGTGTGAGGTATTAAATTGTATCTGGGGTCCTGGGCTGTTGTGTGCGTTTTGGAAGGGGACAGCTGATCTTTGGTGCGTAAGCAAGACTAGGGGACTGCCGCAACGGAAACCCTTACAAAAGGACCCTATCCCCTGATGCTTCCGGTGATCTGGATGGGTAAAATTGAAAACCGAAGCATGTTCGGCTTACCCGGCATTAAAACATCGTGCCACGGTGCTGGAAGCGCGAAAGGGAGCAATAACTGCGGCTGGCGATGATAGGCGAAAACCGGAACACGGCAATCAAGCGGGCCAACGTGTCAGTGAAGGGGAAGAAATATCGAACTTTAGTGGACAGTACAACCTAAAAACAAAACATAATGCCTAGCGTCGTCAGTACACGCAAGCTTGGTCGGCGCACGTTGATTCAAAGGAATTAACAAGGGACGTTGCCGTGACGGTGGAAGAGATTTGATCGACGATGACGGTGGTCGATGCATCGTGGAAAAATAAAAAAAAAACTAGGTAAAAACTCCGCCTACTTTTCGTACGAAGCTTGAATATCAAAATCGACGAAACGGGGTATGTTGNCTGTTAGAACGGGGAAAACTCGCGCATAGAAATCTTTCGTGGAAAGAAATCTGGAGCCGTGCACGAGTGCATTCACTCAATGTGGCTATTCCGCAGTTGCGACGGGGATCTTACACGATCGTGAGTTTGTTCAGATCACGTTTCGGAGCGCTTCGACCGTATTGCGTTCACCGCGACCGCGACCGTTTGCCGAAAGTATTCCCAAGGAACTGGTTGGCCATGGGCGAGGAAACAAAAACACTACTCGCTAGTTTCTCGGCGGCAAACAGCGAT
This sequence comes from Anopheles rivulorum, assembly GCA_018908115.1. NCBI lineage: Eukaryota > Metazoa > Arthropoda > Insecta > Diptera > Culicidae > Anopheles > Anopheles rivulorum. The sequence continues at coordinate 374,373 of STHB01000010.1, forward strand.
TCCGCGCCACACGCATACTACAGCGCGTTGTTTGATCGATGGGAGGGAGTTGCTTATGTCGATTGCTCCCACCTTTGTGAGGCTGTGATGGAGATGAAGTGATTTCCCTTTCTCGCACGTTGTAGCTACCGAAACTAAGGGCGAGTCGCAAGCGGTTCGGTCTAACGTTCACCCTTCTCCCTAGCGATCTGCTCGTTCGGGCCCTAGCACAGCGCGAAAGACCTTATGCTTCTTATGCGGTTCGTTATTAGCTAGCGACTTTAACTACCACCAGCGTGTGAGGTATTAAATTGTATCTGGGGTCCTGGGCTGTTGTGTGCGTTTTGGAAGGGGACAGCTGATCTTTGGTGCGTAAGCAAGACTAGAGGACTGCCGCAACGGAAACCCTTACAAAAGGACCCTATTCCCTGATGCTTCCGGTGATCTGGATGGGTAAAATTGAAAACCGAAGCATGTTCGGCTTACCCGGCATTAAAACATCGTGCCACGGTGCTGGAAGCGCGAAAGGGAGCAATAACTGCGGCAGGCGATGATAGGCGAAAACCGGAACACGGCAATCAAGCGGGCCAACGTGTCAGTGAAGGGGAAGAAATATCGTACTTTAGTGGACAGTACAACCTAAAAACAAAACATAATGCCTAGCGTCGTCAGTACACGCAAGCTTGGTCGGCGCACGTTGATTCAAAGGAATTAACAAGGGACGTTGCCGTGACGGTGGAAGAGATTTGATCGACGATGACGGTGGTCGATGCATCGTGGAAAAATAAAAAAAAAACTAGGTAAAAACTCCGCCTACTTTTCGTACGAAGCTTGAATATCAAAATCGACGAAACGGGGTATGTTGCGTTTAATGATGTGCCTTGCGGTCGCTTTCATCGACTTGATTCGTCGATTCGTCGACGGAGGTTTGAATTTTAAGGTGTTATTTATAGAATTTTAAATATTCATAATTTACACGCTGGTGTTACAGCAGCCTGCACACTCAAAATAGACATGTTGGACATTTACTAGGTTCTATAATATGTGCGATTTACACTACAGCCAGCGACAAGCGAGTGCCAACTGTTAGCGGGCATTTATCAACACATTGCTGCCATCATATCCGCTTTCAGAATTTCCAATGAAAAGAATGCTATTAGTTTATGCTGGATGCACCCGGTCTTGCATTCAAGCTAACATTTTAAAGTAAACGTAATTTATGATGGTGCTCAAATTTATGTTTTTGTAGAGGGAGCTATTTCAGCAGCGGTGAATCGCCTGTTGCCAATGAGATTTGGTCGTTGATTGTGATGCCAGATTGAAAAGATTTATGTGACACTTGGCAGGCTTTTATACGCTGCACTGTCCAAAGATTCTACAACCACGTCGTCAGTTACTACACCATTCCGCTGCCGTCCAATCGAAATGATGCTGGACCACATTTAATATGATTAGGCTCAAAACAGACAAAATTGAAAGATGAATTAGGCTTAGTTGAATTAGATCAATTTAAGATTCCCACCTCTAACCTAACCAATAAAATCATCTTTAAAAACTGGATTGATAGGGGTCTAAACTATGGGTTTAGAATTTCGTTAAAAATTAGATGATGTTTTCTGTATTCACTTTAGATTCACATTGAAATGATCTAATTTTGTCGAATTGGGTCAAATTAACTGACATGCTAATGCAGCACTGTAATATACATAGTTTTTAATAAATGTCTATAGAAAATGTTATTCTAACAATTGTAATGTTATTCCAAAGATTGAAGCAAGGATCAACTGATCTTCAAATCTTTTCAACATTTCTATGTGCTCTAAAATTTAATTGAAATAGAAATAGTTTTGCCATGTGTTTTGTGTGAATGATTATTAAATGGTCTTGAACCTGTGAGCCGCAACGAGTGAGTGATCGATCGAAACATCGAGTAATTTTCGAAAGTATTATCACAAATATATCATAAGGTATTTATTACACGATTGATTCCCCAAGTTTTGCCATATTCAGTTTTTTTTCTGAAGTTAATTCTTATATCAACATTGTGTAGGCTAAGTGTTGCAAAATAAACAGTTCACATCTTAATCATAAAGCCAAAACAACATAAGAATTGATTTGTACGCCTTTTTGACAATTCGAAACCCAACACAAAGTTGAGAATATTATTAAAAACTTTCGAAATAGTGCAAAATTTCTACGGTATATAACGCAAGAAGGCAGGTGTATGGAATGGCCGTTCTTCAATGAATAAATAAATAAATAATAAGCACAAGGTAGGGTTTAGTTCAAGTCATTGTAGGAACTAGATTCTTCTATAGAGAGGGTTTGGAGAAATTGATGCAACTAATTTAGTACCTGTAGAATATATTCTTTGTTACTTGTTGATATAAATGACCATCTTTGACAATTGTTACCCAAAAATATCAACAACGTTAAAAATAATAAAATAAAATATCAATAAAAAATCAATGGTTATTAATCAAAACATAAAGCAATAAATTATCCTCCTTGTATTTGTGCTTCACATAATTTACAGCTAGCTAATTGTAAACAGCTAATTGTGACATACACGGTGTGATTTTAGTCAAAAATATGCTTTGTAAATGAAATTTATCAACAACTTTATTATTTCCACTATAGCTCCAAGGGTGTAGCTGCTTGGGTGTAGCTGCTTATGGTGATGTTCTCTCGCTCCTATACGGTACAGGACTGGTATCGAATTCCATAACTAAGATCCGAGTTAAGATTGGCTATCTACTCGGTTACACGTTCCAGTGAGCTAGCGAAGATAGACATGACATAATACTGGTCTTTCTTGCCACAGAGCTGGTAACGAGGGTCTTTAAGCACTTCCTTTGGATGTACAAGTGATTTGAAGTACACGGCTTAGAGTCAGAATCAGAATTCTAATCTATTTTTCCTGTGTGGTACGTTAAAGATATCATGTTTTAAATTGACATACCTGAACACGACGCCACAAGGTTTGAACAACCATCTACTGAGTGCCATTAGATTATTTAACAGGTTAGATCACCTTTTTGTCTAACATAGCTTATAGAATATAGAAGTTAAAAGTAATGTAAGCTATTGTGTAAAGTAAATAATACGAATAATAGATGCGGAGTAAACATAAATTTACAAAAAAATATATATATCTATTGTCTGATCAGCGTTGTAGGGTGTAATATCATAACGCCGCGTCGATTTTAAATCCAAGATATCTTGAAGATTGATCATTCTAAGCTACAAATTGAAAATATTGCGATTTGTTGAAAAAATCTCCTACAGGTGTGAACTGTAAAGAGGAAGTACTTTTCTTTTTTGACACAATGCTGGCTATGTTGACTTTGTATAAAGTGAATAAGATGTTTTTTGCTGTAAATACAAGTACTATAGGATCATTTATTTATATTAGTAGACTGTCGTCTAACAACGATCTTCAACGCAGGTGGTCGTTGGATTACAATGTGTACAACACAAGGTAATTCGTCGATCGTTGCTTCACAATATGGAACCCTTGCTGATATGGAAACTACTTTATTGATTTACTTATTCCACCTTCTTTTATTGCATTAACTATAGCCTATGTGCTCCATTGATTGATCATTTGCCATCCACCATCCATCTCATGCGTAGACAAGCTTTTCTAGAAGCGCTTTGCAGGTTCGTTTGTCTTTTGGAGAGGTATGAGATCATCACTCAATTCATCAACGAACGAGTCCTGCCATGAAGCAAACCTTAAACAAAACCCATTTGCCGCTCTCAATGTACCACGACAAGAAAGAAAGGTGGGGAAATTGTGACGAGAGGATCTGCGTTAGCTACTGCACAGACTACAGCGGCCATTAGTGTTTTGCGTAATGATCGAAGTAATTCAAGTAGCAACAGCAGCTAATGATCCGTTGTTTGCAATTGCCACAACAATACCAGCTACCGCCAGAGCTTTTGTTAAGACAGTGCGCTTGGTAGTGGCTCATTGTGCAGCTGTTAACAGAGATGATCTTTGATGGCATAGCAGAAAGTATCGTATAAACCTTCAGCACACTGTTTCTAATACTATTTGTGACTTTACGATAATTGTTGGTGAGGGTTGCTCTTTTGACATTTAACGGCTTAATTGTTACAATAAGGGAATGTCTCCGTGTATGCTACGTCGCATGTATGCTTAGCTACATAAAAATTACGACATGCTCGATGACAGTATTCCAATTATTCCATCCAACAGGCTATCTGTGAACAAAAACAAACCCTATTTCTAGGAAAATGATAAAGACCCAGGAAACTGTACTTTTCTATAGCTATTGTTTATCGTGAATAAAGTATATTTGTGCAATGTATGCAAAAGATTTGATAAATATCCAAAAGCACCAGGGTCTGAAATGTCAATTTTAATCAAAAGATAAAAATCTATTGAAAATAGTATGTATTTTTTATAATCATTGCATCGATCAAAACATTTAGATGAACAATTTCTGAAACGCATCTCGGAGGAACGAAATCAAGAATAACGAATTTAAGCGGTATTGTTCTTTTCTCACAGCAACAAAGGAATGTGCATTCATTATCATTCTGTACGCTTGCTCATGTTGTTCATGTTGCTCATGTTGTTCATGTTGTATAAGCATCTGAGTAATGGAATGTAAGTTAATATCTCGAAACTGTTCGTGTAACACCATGATCATCGCTTTACCCTTAAGCTGCATACTGTCTATTACTGTGTCTGTTCAGGCGGGAATTTGAGAAGCGTAAATGGGAGAAACATTTAATTGAACACAACTTACCAATGCTACCGAAAACTCAACTTCCATTTTCCATTCTATTTTCAAATTTCCTTTCCAATCAACAGATTCGGCCAATCAATGATTGGCAGCCATTACGATGATAGATTCGATGATAAAGAGAAAAAAGCTCAGGTAAGTAGAAAAAGAAACACCACTCAAATCAGGCAGAACAGTAGCCGTGGGACGCTAGGTGTATCTGCGTAAGGGTAGCTTTTGTGGTGTTGCCTTTTGTACTCTGAAGGCGGCAAGAGTGATGGAATAAAATGTATATAAAATTGAACTGTTTTTCTTCCTTCGTTTGGCCGCTATTGGTTGGGAATGAAAGGAAAGTACAATACGGGTGGCAAAACGTTCGATGAACAGAAATCAGCTACCAAGTTACCCTTAGCCAACGTTGCTGTATCATTCATAAAATGGTGTGAAAATGAGACCGCGTATATTGTTTATGCTAAAAACGAAAAAAATCAATGAATCGACCCGGTAGATGTGGAATACAGTGGATAAATATATCCAAGCGCAATTTAGTAAAACAAAACAACTTTATAAAACACAACGAAACATACAAACGAGAAAAGCTTTGCAAGAAAGCCCATGCAAATTTTTATATCGATCAGTAAAATAAATTAAACATAACATGTTACGTTTACAAGAACAGTGCTGGCACTAGTAACAGTAATCAAACTGTTGATTTTAAAATTATTTTCCTTAATTGTAATGTTTTTGTTCATGTTATAACCTGATATTGTAATGGACTTTATTGAAAGTGAATGTGTTGCATTAGGTAGTCATGGTTTATTTACAATTATATTAAAATAACTCAATTTAGAAATAATATTGATTTGTATAGTTATTTTTTTATTTTTTGGCAACTCATAATCTGATAAGTAAATTGCTGTACAAAAGAAAATATTCCGTTTATCTGTTCTTAAGGATAGCCTTTGCAAAAGACCTTGACTTTACAGCTCTCCGCATAAACCCTTTTTGGCTTTTCGAGGCCAGAACCCTTGGGACGATAGAACTTTGCCAGTAAGAACGTTCCCTATATCAGAATTGCAAAGCTATTCTGTCAAACATCAAGAACAAATCGATCATTCCGCTCTCTATCATTTGAACTACTGGCGATGAAGATGAATCACATTCCGTGGGAGGTATGACTCTTCTATGAACTCTATTCAATCACCACAAGATTCGATTGCATTCAAAAGAAAATCCGAATGTAAAGAAAAGCACGACCACCTCACTGGTTTACTCTCGGTTTATAGTCTTTTCAATGGGCCAGATCCCATGTTTTCTAGCAACCTTCTATAACTGGTAGCAACTTCAGAATCAGGAGCAAGAACTTGGTAGCATCCACTCTTGTCTAGAATTCCCTTGATAGTATTGTCCTGTGCTCTTGTATCTCTGCGCTACTGTTTCATAGCCTTAAAAATTGACAGACAAGCTAGTTTGAGTGATTGGCTCCCTAGGGAAAATCTTATGCGAGCTCCTGTAATACTTTTCCGGTACTCAAACTGTGCCCTTTTCAGTCACCATTTTAAAGCATTCGTATGTACAGAAATGGTCGAAATACGCAGAATCTTCCGATAACTTCATAAAGACATCACGCCATGTGAGAAATCAATTATGGATAATGTTCAATTCCTTAGCACACTTTTTTATCCAAAGATAGAATAATCTCATACATTAGCGTTTGTGTTTTAAACTAACTTATGTCGGGAAATTGTTGTAAAACTGTAGAAAGTGGATATCGAATCGTAATGCTTATCCAATGGAAAGAGTGAAAATGAACGCGAATAAAATTTAACCAAAGAGAACTGAATAATATACAGCAAAACATAATAAAATTTTATTTCAAACAGCTCTCACAAAAGAGTTTCGTCGGTGAAATTGAAGAATTCAGTGTATGCGCGATATATTTTAACGATGGAAACGATAAGTAAAACATGTGCAATAAAATATTTGTGTCACAAGAAATATTATCAAGCCGCGTCACACTTTTCTTACACAATCACGTATTGGTACGTGTATGCGCGATAAGTATGATCGTGTTCAACGAAGTGCAAGTACCCCACAATGAAGCAGCTCGTAAATCTCCTGATTATTTCAGAACTATATCGCTGTCGCATTGTGTGCCAGGAAAAGAGTAATGAAAATGAATGTGGAAGCAATCTTACACATTTGCTCCGGAACTGTTACATTTACTCTACGAAAGCAGCAGAGTTATGGGGAATTTAAATCTGTTGTTTGCGAGAGGTCGTGTTTGGTATTTTGGTTTTCGGCTGTTTTCTTCTTTTGAATTTGCGACGAGCTCAATGTGGATCAAAAGTTCGTAGAATGTCGCTTTTGAAACATTTGTCTAAACATTTCCATAATTGTGTAATTTTTAAAATATTTTATTGTATTACATAGTTTTTCAAACTTAGCGTTATAAGTGAGCACCATACTTCTCACTTTGAATTATATGCGATGCGACGTAATAATTTGTTGGGTCGGAAATGAATAATATGAAAGCAACGACTTTAAACATTTAATTGCAACCTTTTTATTCCAGCTACTACAGCCTTTTGGAGGATAAAACATCATTTGTTTCAAATGTTTTAAATCCAGTTAACAGTTATAGATGTTCGGTTTAGGAAATTTTATGTACAAAGTAAAAGTATAGGTAATTTTATTTACAAAGCAACATCACTAAACAAAAAAGCTGATTTAGTCGGCCTTGATGGGATACAGTTTGTAAGCTGAACAGCCTGTCGTTAGTTGATTTGTTGGTCAAGGATTGTGTGACGATCGCTTTGTGCTGCTACTTTTTTGTATGCTACTAGCACCGACTGGATCATTGATGTTCCAGTAGCAAAAAATAAAAAATCACCCCTTCGAGTACCCTTGGCATGAATNCGTTGTAGTCAGCGTTGAATCCCCAGGAACGAAGGGCGAATCTCGAGAATCTCCGTTGGATTGACTCCAATCGCGATAGGGGGCGTGCATCTTGGCAGAGACCGGGTTGTTCATATCACGCGTCAAGTGCTTGAGCAGGCCCATTAGCTGATAACCCTTGGATCAAAAATTCGTAGAATGTCGCTTTTGAAACATTTGTCTAAACATTTCCATAATTGTGTAATTTTTAAAATATTTTATTGTATTACATAGTTTTTCAAACTTAGCGTTATAAGTGAACACCATACTTCTCACTTTGAATTATATGCGATGCGACGTAATAATTTGTTGGGTCGGAAATGAATAATATGAAAGCAACGACTTTAAACATTTAATTGCAACCTTTTTATTCCAGCTACTACAGCCTTTTGGAGGATAAAACATCATTTGTTTCAAATGTTTTAAATCCAGTTAACAGTTATAGATGTTCGGTTTAGGAAATTTTATGTACAAAGTAAAAGTATAGGTAATTTTATTTACAAAGCAACATCACTAAACAAAAAAGCTGATTTAGTCGGCCTTGATGGGATACAGTTTGTAAGCTGAACAGCCTGTCGTTAGTTGATTTGTTGGTCAAGGATTGTGTGACGATCGCTTTGTGCTGCTACTTTTTTGTATGCTACTAGCACCGACTGGATCATTGATGTTCCAGTAGCAAAAAATAAAAAATCACCCCTTCGAGTACCCTTGGCATGAATTTACGATATTTCTACAAATATCGACAGAGGTGACTACTGCGTCCGTTGCCAGATCGCCTGACTGGAGACCCCGAGCACCACTGCCAGAGCCAGCACTGGGGGTCTCTCGAAGGAAATGCCTAATTATCTCGTGGCTAATTGTCTTCCTTCATGTTACGAAGACCATTTTTCACTGTTTCCCATTGTCTGCTGGAGGGAATGCAAGGAAGGCATATGAATCGGTTGGCGGCAGGGACGGAAATGAAGTGGTGGGGTCTCTCTCCTTCGCTGTCGATCGATCATTCGATCGATCGATCCATTCATTTCGAGACCCAATCTTTACGCCATTCGTTGTAGTAACACGGTAGCGCTCTAGCAAGAAGAAGTGGAACGACTGTGCCCAAATGAGTCAAGAAACTTTATCAATAGACAACACGATTGCGCCGTCGATCGTGGAGCACCGCCACCGCCGATTGCCGAGCTTCTCACGCGCGCCCGGTAGGGCAGTTAATGCCTGGTAGCGTCATGATTGCACCGTAGCCAAACCCGAGAACGAAGGAGCAGAAGTATCGCTTAATGATTTTAAAATAACTCTCACACCCATTTAGGCACCCTCGTGTTTACGGTCCGTAAACAGAGCCTGACGGCGGCACACCGGCAAAGCTACACCTTCCTCGACGTGTTGCGCAGGTTTTTGTGAAGTGAGTAATGATAAAATGATGATCGCGGTTCAATCAAACAATAAACAACAAACATCCTGCCGCGCTTGCTACGACGCGCCGTGCCGAAACTTACCCGTGTTCGATTGGTCGATATCCGAAAACATAATCGAAGAAGCCTAAATTGCAAGATCATCGCGCTAGTATGGCGAACGTTTCTAAGCATCCATCCATCGGTCGGGGGTGCCTCTGATATGCGTTACGTGTTTGTGCAATATTCCAATTTTCTTATCCTTAATATAGAGCCATATCACTTCTGTACAGCAGTATAATACTTTTGCTCAAGCTCTAGTCGGTAATGAGGTGGATTCGATTTCCGTTGCGTTGAGATTCGCCGCAGGAAGAGTCATAGTGATTTATTTTTAAATTTTGTTATCTTGAAACGTATAGAAAATTGCACACTTTAGTATGGAGAACTACACCCGTCAGGTCGAAGAATGGTAAAGCAACATTTAATGTTTGGTCCACAGTTGGAGCGTCTTCCTTTCCGATTCATTCTTCAATCATTCCTTCACCATGACAAGGCTGAATGCTAAGACTCAGTTTCCTTTTTTTTGTTGTTGGGCCATTTTTTTCTTCCCCAAACTACACTTGTACTGCATATAGGTACACTGAAAAAGTGAACCGAAGGAGCGAATCAACCTGCAAAACAACACACAAATCGGCTGAGAAGGGTGATACCAAGGGTAAAGAAGAATGAAATCAACAAAACCATAAATCGGTAGTGGAAAAAATCTTTAATTAACTATTATCTTGCTACCGTTTTGTGAAGGACGGTCGTGAAGGAGCGTCTGGAGCGTTTCCCTGTTCGTTCTGAAGTTCCGCCGATCAAGGGTGAAGCGTTCCGACGAGTGGAAAGTATACAGCGGTATGCTTAAGCAACCTGGCTATCGGCGTGAGGCTTCTGAAAGCAAATGAACAGCATTGATTACGACGTGTTGCCACACCCAATTTCATTCACACCATTTGGCATAACCAATCGACACGATAAAGTGACTCGGCATCCTAAGCGGTCGGTGCTGTATTGCGCATACCCGAGTTCCAGTTCGAATCTCACATGATATGTGACCTACACAACAGAAGAAGTTTGCCTATTTCTACACTCCTATCTCGATGCAGTCGATGAATCTTTTTCAAATTGAAATAACTACCGACGGATTCATCCAGCAAGTAATTGACGAAAATCCTTGGTATCTACATAAGATACTTCTACGTTACACCTGCTTCCGTGAACAATGTCTATCAAGTAGCAAACCAAGTTTTCAAACATTGTCACTGTGAACCATGCACAACATAGTATCGCCCGTAGAGTGACACTGACGATTTGAGCAGAACATTTGAATAATTGAGCTATTTTTTCACAGGTTTTTCACAAACAACAGAAACCCATGGGCCTGCTGCGCATACCAAAAAGGCACAAAAGGTATGTGAAGCTACAGCAGCAACCAAATGGTGCTCCTAGTAGCTTGTAGCAGGTTTTCTTGTCCTTCAGAGAATGATCAACCGCTACGCTGGAATGCATTTCGGTAAACTAAGCGTTAAAGATACATACTCGACCTCGGTCCAGTCACCGAGTCGTTGCAGTACATTAAGAATTTCATGGCTCACCGTGGTCGGCGTAGCCAATGTGAGCGTTCTTTTTTGTCTTCTTCTTCTAAGCATTTCTCTACAAACACACATAAACTTCCAACTGTGTCACGGGAAATGTTCTGGAAGAAAATGTCCAGGAGCGAATTTTATATTTGTTGCGACCTTCACGATTGACCATCGGAAAATGCACAGCCTAATGTCACAGTTCCCTGAGTATCGGGACAAAATCAGTAGACATAGGAGCAGCATCGACAGTTAGCAAGGCTACAAAACAGCCACACGGTAAACCCAAGGGATCCGGGAGGATCGGATTCATACTGTTTCGACGCCTTTACCGAGACGAACTGGTGAAAGAAAGAGAAGAAAAGTGTCGTAAAATAGTAAGATTGTGGTTATCCTGCACAGGATTAACCGTGTAAAGAAGGCTTATGTAAACAACAGAAGTATGTTTTTGAACATGTAAAAGTAAGCTCACTAATTAAAAGCAACTAAAACATATTCTTGATCCTTATCTTACGAGGACATTATTGATTTTTTCTTGATAATAGTAGAACGAAGGCGATAAAATGTGATTTGTTTGTAGATAAACTAGCTTAGTAAATGTATAAATAAACGTTCTTACCATTCTAATGAGAATAACAAAAATAAATAATAATAGGTCTTGGTAATACATCAACACTTGAACTAACTATAGAAAACAAGGTATACCTGTGAAACCTGTGAAATAGATGTACAAAAATTAAAAAACATACATATATCCAAGCTGGATAAACCTATGTAAGCGCATAAATATTTGGAATTTCAGCACAAATACGATCTACACACATTTCGAACGTTGTAATTAAGTCCTAACGAAAAGGGTTAATCGGATTAAAAGTGTTCAAGCTTTCGTTTACATACGGGTAAAGCAGGCATTACAGAAAAGGTTGCAAGCAACAGGTACATTCTCTCTTGGAAAGCTCTTCTTTGACCGGCAACAGCAATGCGGTTTGCAGATTCGTTGCTTTCTGTATCGTGCAACCGTGAGTGATCTTAGCTGCACATATCACGAGTAAACTGTGGTGAAGGACACATTCTGTTGATGGACGCTTCGTTTAGAGCATATACAAACATGACTCGTCCTGGAAAACTGTTACAAACAACAAACAGTACAAATTGGATTAGAAGGTAACGAAGAAACCGAAAATCGATACCTGCGCATGTCCTTCCATCTTGCTTATCTTGTCTCCTGCTCAAGCTAATCCTTTGATACAAAAGCTGCTTTCACTCGAGCTGATGGTTCGTAACGTTTGGGTTTTCGAAGTACGAAGTGTTGTTAACCCGGAGAACTTAGCGGCGAATGGCCGACAAAAGAAATGGTGCAAAAAGCCGCACGCCGTGAGCAGTATTGCAGTTTTATTTGTTTATTAACTTGTCGCTGCATGGGTGCCGGAGGGCGTACTGGGATGTACCCTCGAAAATTTTTGCTACAATAAACACATTATCCTCTGTTAATTTCCCGCTTTAAGCGTTTAACCGACCGAGTAAAAAAAAAAAAACTTTCGACATGTTTGGTAACGTCCTGGATCACAAGCCTGGATCCTGGTGCTGCTCTTACCAGAAAAAAGGTGAAACGTACATATCTTGCCCAACCAGCCGAAAACTTCAACAATTATCAGTACATGGCATCATAAATGGATATAGGAATCGGACAAAAGCATCGATATGTGTGCCCAATCCGCATACGGAAATAAATCGTGGTGATCGTTTGACTTTTACAGGAGAGGATCAACAGGCATGGATAAGCACAGGGCATTCGGGAGGTAGCTAGAGAAAAATGGAACCACCGCAGTAGGTCGAACGATCCTTCGTACATTTTTCCTCGTGGGAGTTTTATACTGCGTCACTTGGTTTGCGCCCGAACGGACAAAACCGGCATTTACGATACCGCTGTAAAGCGATCACAAAGATGGCGATATTGGGATATCTTGTGTATAATAAACGAATAAACTATTTCATATAAAATGTGGTTACATGTCACTTTTGCAGGCATCGAAAGCGTTGGTACGCAGCGATATAGCACTGCCTTTTGGGAAGGGTGATCGGTTTACTGAACGTTACTTATTATTTTATTTGTACCGCTTTGTAACGAACGAGTCGAGCTGGTGTGAGCAATAAAGCATTGAGTAGTCGAGCATTATTATTGTGCTTCAACGAGGTACTCCGACAGCCGTCATGAAACGCCAACGTGCGTCAGTTTAATTGTAGAATAATTATGAAATTATTACGGTTACATTACGAAGCGATATGGTTGGCTTAGCACCGCATTATTATAACGCATGAGCTGCGGAGTGGTTGACATCCAATCCGGCAAGCGCGACAATGATACAACGAAAGAAATTGGCCGTAGATTTATGAACAATATACGACGGATGTTACGAGCATTGCGGACCCGATGACAACGGGTGCGAGAGCAAGTCAATGAAGATGCTGAACAAATTAATTAGAGCCATTCCTTTCGCCGTCGCTGGCTTTCCACTGGAACGAAGCGATAAATGGTTGTTTTTTATGTGGATTGTTCATGGAGGGATCTGTAAATAAAACTGAAGCCAAGACGTTGAATGAAATTGGTTTTATGACTTTTCCCATACATTCTCGAACACGTGTTATAACATTTCGATCGGAAAATGACATTTATGATGCTCTAATACAAACACATTTGTTTTATAGCTTTGAACATATAATTGAGCAGCAACAACTTTTCGGCATGCGCAATAGAACAAATGGTTTGACATTTAGCATTCAAATGATTAGTTTGTAAAATTGCTTAATCGACCCTAACTATTTGTTGATGCAGCTGGAATCAATGTTGTTACTAGTGAAGATCGAGTGAAAGAGTCACTTGTTATAGCTGTAAGCTCAAATCGCTTATCTGTATACGCTGTTATAGCCTGAAAGAGGACAGTACAAACACCAAAATACCAAGCGAAAATATTTCTAACATAATGCCTTAATTCGTAGGTTATAGTAGACGGTTTGACTCCTCTCGCTTCTGGGTGGCCGGCAAAAATCAAAGGGATGTCCGATCTTTTCACCTTTATTGAAGTCACTTTGCCACAAAACGTCCGATCCCAGTTCCCACACATGAAAAGGAACCTGCACGCTCACAACACCTTACCAAGCCAGGTTTTTTCGTTCCTATTCAACGTGCCAAGGGAACAACCCGGCTCTCTATCCAATTGTTGTCTTCTGCTTCAAGTATGTGGGGTGTGCTATTGTATCTGCCTGTCTGAACCGATCCGATCGGTAATGATGTGACGATCCGTGGTTAGATACCATCCCAGCACAATGCTCTAGCGTCCGATGGTACGTTGGTCGGTTACGGTGGATGCGGTTAGTGCAGTGGAAGGGTTGGGAATAGGCATTCTCAATTTCTGAACGAATATCAGATGATCTATTTGTAGGCAAATTTACCAACGGAACATATTGGAAGAACCCTAGGCGAACCGACAGAAGCTCGTCAAAATGAGAAGCAAAAGAATGACGATAACCAAGTACGAGGGCATATCCCGGGGCATCTCTTTACATCAAGTTTCAAGATTCCAGCGGGAGAACGGTAGGCGGCATGTTTTGTAGCGGACATTTGAATGTATGATACAGCAATAAAGACGATTAGTTTCCATTTTGAGATCATGTAAGTGTTCTAGCAGGTGCTACGATTATGTACATTTCACATTTGACCTAACCGATGTTTAGCTCAACTAATTTGTTTTTTTTTTGTACCATTAAGATGAAGAAAATACGGTACAAGGTGTGAGGTGCTTTATAAAAGGTGGTTTATTACTTATTGTAAACAACTTTGGTGTAAACAAAAAAATGCAAATAAAACAAATCAATATGAAACAACTTACACGCTTGAGTTCACAAATAATTATTGTGCATCCTTTCTACTTGAAACTTTTACATTAGAATGGGACGAATTTTTGACATACAAGTTTCTACATGTTCTACATGTTCTGCATGTTCTTATGTTCTTCTGCATTGATATATCCGCATCTGCATAACAACTTCGCCTGGTTAGAAAATAATTGTTCCACATTATACTCGTTGAAAAGCCAAACTGCCTATCGATTGAGCGATTTCACCGACAAAAACCGATGAGCACCGAGCGAATACCTTTTATGCATAGCTTAGCGTGGAATCGCCTTAGGTCATATGTCACAAACGGCTTTGTAAAGCCGCAACAGGTTGCGTTGAAAGCGCGGATAGTTCAAAGCGAGTTGATGCCGGCTGCTCGTGAACAAGTTTTATGATCCAGAAATACGAAGTGCTTGTACGTATTGAACTTTCATCGCGTTTCCACTATTCCTCATTCATGCCTTTATGCCCGTGCACATAACATACTCGTAGCTTGTGTTGGCCTCGACACCACCCAATGAGTGATTGTGAAGTAGTTGACCTACTATAGCAACAGTTCTAATGAATGCAGCGTATTGATATATCTTCGTTTTAAATGAAAATCGAAAATAATTACACGTACTGGGAAAAATATATTTATTAGAACGGAACGCGTACACTTTATAAAACAATTTCAAAAAAAACGATTCAAGCTTCATCATTTTCATAAAGACATTTTATCCGCGAATCCGTATCCGTCAGTAAGATTATTCCCCCATAGGATCAGTACAAGATAGGCTCTCATTGCCATAAAAACTGGACCACAAGCAAAGTATCGATGCATTCTTTTACAACCTCATCTCATGCAATTTGCACCGATCCGGCCACTCCGGTGGTCGTTACGAAAAGCTGGTGTGAGGTAGAACATAATTAGGAAAGCTCCATATTCTGTTGCTCCACTATTGGAGGGCAACCTGTTAGAATACCTTAATGCGGAAGCCTGCATCGTAGGTGAGATCCACTTTGCCCTGGTTTATGCGTACACATCACAGCAGATTATATGCAGTGCTATTTTATTGGTTTCGACCGATGCATCTGCTGCGCTGCGGTCTTACATTCGGCTTTGTCGATTTCCTTCTTGCACTGGTCGAACGTTTCAATTACACAGCTATTACAGCCCACCTTGTCGGTATCGATTTACGACGTGTAGCAAATAGGGAAGCATGCATAATAAAACGAAAAATCGGAGCTCCTTTAGCCGGCAACATCTTCGGTGAATTCTGCACCGTGCAGCAGAGTGCTTCCATGGCCTCGCCTCGCCGACAAAGGGATTTTTGCATTAGCGCAGATTTTATTGTTGAATAGACTCAACTCGGTAGGAACATTTCGAGCGCATCGGTATTCGCGCATTGGCCGCGACCTGCAGTGATGCTGCTCTGCATTGTGGTGAGCGCGATCGTAAAAATGTGCTACTGCATGTATGACATGACTGACCCCACGTTTTACAGATTGCATATCTGTATAGTTCGATTTTACCGATGCCTAACATATTCGGTTAGGTGGCTGATTGAATCAATGCTTTTCCAGCAACAAAGCGGAACGGTACGCTGTTCAGGTGCAGGAATAATTGGGTGGCATCGGTTGGCCATTTCGGTTCGTTTGATGCCGTTTGAACGCTCATTAGGGTAGTACATCAGTAGCACTATCAAGGCAGGTGGGCGAATAAAATTTTAAACCTCACAGTTTTGATCACAGTTTTAGGGATCGGGGCAGTAGATCGACTATCAGGGATGATGAACAATATTTTGTTCTTATTTTTCTGAGTAGTAAGAAAACAAATAAGATTTTTCCATCCATATTTTTCCTAGCCGTACCGATGTTCAGAGAACGCTAGCTCACTGCTAGTAATCATAAATACACATTTGTTTCTAACGAACGAGCATGATATCGGTAGGTCAAAATTATGCTAAGCACGGAGTAAAAGTAAAAAAATGTTTTACGAAAATGAATGAATGAATGACCACATCATTCAATACGAGTACCTGCCAGTGTGCCACTACGCATGGTCGCATCAACGACTAAAAACCTAATCCAACGATTGGAAGCATAATAAATGACCGAAGCTAACATGATTTCCTTCCACAGCGGGAACGTCCTGTCCGTATATGAACCACGGTCCAATTCTTTCGTGCAGTGTGGCGATCCTCGTTCGTTATCGAAGCAATCATTCAGCATCTACCGGAACCATATCTCTGGGTCTCTAAAACTAAGCGATTGAATTTCATGGGGTGTATCCAAAACGAATTCGAGTCCGGACAGCCGTTATTGAAGCGGCGAATAGAGGCGTTGTAGGCGCCACAACATAGCCACGAAGCAGTTCTGATGTGGTAGGTGTTCTACATAACATCATCCACACAAACCGAACCGTTTTAAAATGAGTTCGATCGTAATGCGAGGATGCAGGTAGATTGATTTTGTTCATATTTCATCATCCTTTCGCGACGCATAAATCCCTTAACAAACCAACAAGCTTGCTAAACCACCGGCTAAAATTGATTATCACGTGACTCGGTAGTTACGGGTAATGCATGATGTGGGTTACTACCCTTTATGTTTGTTTTAAATATGAAAATAATACTCGCTGAAATATGTAAGAGAGAGTAATATGTACTTAACATAGGGTGCTTAAGGTTTATGCACTTTGACTTGTTTGGTTCAGAAAAATAATGCTCATTTATATTATGATCCCATTATTTTCAATTTATGAGTATGACATAGCTACTAGTATATAAAAAGTTTACAAATTTCGCTTGATAAAACACAGTCTATCTTTGAGCCGTCATAATCAATAATAAATAAATAAAACACAGTCTATGGACGTAAAACTTCTTAATCCGATTTTAAAGTTTATTCTGACTCATCTTTTGACAATCGAGTTTGACCAAGCAAAAAAATCAAATCAAAACACTTTAATAGGCACATTAGAAAAACATTCAGATCAACTTGTTTCACGTTATAATTAACCAACACATTTTTATGTTAAGTAAAAATAGTCAATGTTCAATGTACCAGAACGCAAGGTCTGTCCTTATTACTTGTGAGTAGGTTTATATTTATAATTACATAACTTTTGTTATTTATTATATTTACTCTTGAACAAAATATAATTGCTATCATAATTCAAATAATACTTCATTTGGTAATGATTAATTTAAGAAATAGATTTTTGCTGTTGTCAAAATGATGTCTAGTTGGCGTCAGGTTGGACTTTGTTCTCAGGTCGTACTGCTCAAAATAAATGACCATAATCAATAAATCGTTACACTGGCAAGATGAGTTTGGAATATAAAATTTCAGGATGGAGCGAAAGAAAGCTAAAGCTTCTGCTCTGATTGAGCTGATTGATCGCTTTTGTCGGAAACCCAGAGTAGCTCAAGCAGCCAATTATGCATCTGCCAGGTCGTCTAAACATCCAGCCGTCCAGACCGTGCGGATCAATATTTAGAAAAACTCCTTCATCCAATCAAACGCACATATTTCTTCTACACCGGCATAAAAACGTCTTACAGCTTGCTTGTAAAATGCTTATCTCTTAATGAAAATTACAGCGCATCTAAAATGGAACCAAAATGTGGTACGAGTTTTTGGGCAAAACCACGGAAGATTAAGGTATATGGGGAAAAATAATTGAATTGCGGTCAAATAAAACAACTAACCGCAAGGGAGACAGACGGTAGCCACCGGCAGCACGAGTGGCGACCGGTCGGATCCGGTATTAAAATGCGATCGGTTCCAGCAATTTCCCAGTTGCTGTTTTTCTTTCCATTTTTTTAATGTGAGTGTGCGCTGCTTACAATCGCCATTGAGACGGATTAGAGAAAAAGTTGAATCATGTTTTAAAGGCTTAATGAATCTCTATCTTTCCGCCAACATAGAGCGATGTTATGAATGAAAGACGCTTCGGTTCGCTCAATTATCCTGATACTTCCTGTTAGTAATACCGATACGACGCAACTCGTGGGAAGACTCTAACTTGCCGATCTACTGAAGCCCATTGTAATGACTGCAAATGCTTGTGCAATCCTTTGGGGTGGTCCCACAGTGCTGTGCTGTTCGATCCTACACCCAACCAGAGGTAGCATCTCATCTAAAATGTTTTTCTCCCTATAATGGAAAGTAAATGGGGATATTCAAAAATGAGAAAGTTCTCTAAACGATACATAAAAGATTTGTTTAAAAATCGAAACTAAAGCAATGCGCCAATGCCACAATGTATGAATGTAATATTTTAAAACAAAAAAAAAATCAATATTATAATCAATTGATCTTAATATGTCACACAGCCACTAATTCATTGCTCACGTTAGCACCGAACCGCCATACCGGAACTTCAAACGGCTTTTCGAGCGGTGCGGTTCGTTTGACTTCATTGTTCATCACCGCTTGTTTCATTCTAACTGTCTCATAATCTTCTGGCGCTGATAATAGCCGACCAACAGAACAAATGGTTGGCACATTTGTCATTACATTCAGCCGCTAAAGAAAAGTTAAGTTGACATTTATTTCCATCGGTTGTGCGATCTCGGTGGGATCGACTGTGTTGGTGGGCTATGTTGATACATCCGTGCGCTGCGTTAGCTGCCTGCTGCTGATGTTGCACGGCCATACAAAGCCGAATCAGCATGCGTCAAACAGTTCGAGAAAAAGTGGGCGCGGCATCGAAGTTACCTTCGATGCGTGTGGAAGTGAGATGCACAAAGACCGAAGAGAAGGCAAACGGTGCCGGATCGAAGTGAAACAGATAGAAGAAGGACAGTGCACAGCAGAAGCACAAAACTTACTGCTCGACGAACGCGCAGTCAAACCTGTTCATCGGGCCGGCTTGCAAGTTAATCGAGTGCCAACATCCTTGCGAGCAGCATCTTGGGAGAGATCTTCCTAACATTGTTTGTTAGTTTGCTTCCGAAACGTGGGTGATCGTGTAAAGTGTTTTCAACAAATAAAAAGTGACACTGTTGATGTAGGAGTGTGGCAAAGTTTCGAGTTTGTGTCGTGACGGTAAATCATAACAGTGTATGATCCTGCTCAAATCTTGTCTATCAGAACTGTTTCTGTCAATAGACATTAGTTCAAGAAGAGGACAAGTTGGACGATTGCAACAGGAGCTTGCCGGTTTCGGTGGTGTAAACGTTGAAACGTGATTTCGCATAGCAAGAGGAAAATATTCGATGGCTGTCGCTAGTTTAAATATGTCTCCCATCTTCAGCGGATACCCTTTCCAAGGTAAGTTTTGAATTTCGATTAGCCGACGGCATAGGAGTGAAAATAGTTCAAAGAAGGTGAAACAGTTTTTACAATTCACGATTAATAACATTATAGCATATGCTCCGATCGATTGCCACTCAACGATGGGGTGTGAGCTTGATCATAAATCATTCAATACGCCTTCGGATAACGGTGTGAAACTGCAATCGATAGCTCAACATAATTACGATCACACACAACAGCTGTGTAGCACATGTATCGTTCTACGGGGGCGTAACTGATGTTGTTCGGTAACAACGAGAATTTGGACACTTTTACCTAGACCCAATGTTTCGGAATACATCAAATGCTCCGGTAGCAATAGAAGGTTCAAAACGAACGAACATCAAATCGTTGCGTCATGGAAGCATGGTACTTTCCTGTCGAAATTTCAGTTCAGTACAGTAACATGGCCGTACTCTTTGTTTTGTGCGGTAAACTAGTCCGAAAGCACATTTGGGACCTTTTCTCAACGATCTACCTGTATCTTCCTTGGTAGAACATTTCTCCCACTTGCTGCTCCTGACGTTTACAAGATTAATGGTTGTAAATATTTTATTGTTGGTTATTGTGCGCTTCTCATGCTACGTAATACACCCAGACGATCGAGCCCACACGTTTCCATTCAATTAGCTTTGAAAAGGGATTTTCTCCTTTAAAGCGATCCGCGTGTAGAATAACGATTATAAGGGATTTTGAAGAAATTCAAATTGAGATCAGAACTTGCATAAACAAAACAAAATTTCCATGTCCACCGGCCGTTCGCTGTACGGACGTGGAGCCCCTTGAGTGCCTGAGAACGGTTACTTCTCGAGATCAAGGTTTACTGAATGGAATGACCACGTTAAGTTGGCCGTCGGGAAAATTGGCTGGAAAGCATCGTCAAGGAATGGGAAACCCACTGACCACGCTTAAACTTCAAGCTTCAGGCTGTCATTGTTGTGTCCAGCCTGGACTTGCAGCGGAGCACATCGATCGTAAAATTCGACAGACAGTATGGCGCGCCGTAACGCGAGAACGTAAGCCGTGGTATGGATCATGCAAAAGTACTTTCTGTCTGTTGTTGGGTCTTGCCTTTGCGAAGACAGCACCAAACGAAGAGGCTGCCGTTGACGACAGCATGGATGATGGTGCTGATGCTGCTGCTGCCGATGATGATGATGATGATGATGATGATCTTCGGTGTTCGTTTTGGCGTGCTTTGCAAGCTCCCAAACGCCTTCCGAACCCGCCGCAAGACTCGGGCGGCATGCTGGCTTTGATGTTATTTTTGTAATTCCTGTTTCTCAACAACACAACAACAGCTTAAGAAGCTCGCGCGTCACATTCCACACGCCGATCGCCATACGGTTCACGGGCAGTGGTCTGCCCGACGCTCCAGACGGTGTTGTTCATCGGGGAATCGTACAGTCGGCTCCGAGCGACCTTAAAGGTGAGCTGGGTGTTTGGTTGATGCTAAGGCGGCGTTCGAAGGGAACTCTCGGTCCTTCATAATGATAATGTAATGGGTGCCCCGGAATATTTTATTACTTTCTTCCTTGCAGGGAAGGGGGCGGTGTAGCAAGGAGGATGAAGGGGATCCAGAATGGGACGGAACGGATAGGGTGGAAGTAACCACATGCCTCATGGTCGTTTTGGAGCGCAAAGTAAAAAAGAAACGAAAAAGGAGCTCAAGATCAGCCAAAAGCAGATCGTTGATCGCAAGAACACGAATAGCAACGCGCACCGTTGTTATTTCGGTCGTGATCAAACCCTCTCGGGCCTTCGAAAGCCTAACCCACGATACGCACCCAGTATCTTGCCGGTGTATCAGCTCCAATTGGCGAAGCCTGCTTTCAACACGTTTTTTCCGTTTTGCCCTGCAATGCGTCATCTCTCCATATGCCACACGTACGCGTGAAATAAATCGTCAGGAATTTATTGACGTTCGTATCGGGCCACTCGCCGGTGGAAATTCCTTCGTGCTGCTTCACACCAACAGCAACAGGCGATAGAGATGGGCTGCGGTGTAGAGAACACGGCACAGAGCAAGAGAAAGGATTGCTTACACTAATGCAATAATTTATATGGATGTTTAATATATTTATAAACTAAATGATCAATTTATATGATAAAGCACTGTGGGCGATTGGACGATAGATGATATAGGTGGGCAAAAAGCGAAAGCTTCACCGTCGTACCGCACTGTTTTTGCATCATGCGATCCCTTGACGGTGCTTTCAGATCAGCAGAGAAGGCGTTTTCGGGTTGTGCAACAAATCGCCTTTGGGGTCGAGCGATACATTTTAATCAATTGATCAAATTTGGATACCGCTTCTTCGCTTGCAGATGGTTCGGTGCCTATTTTTCATTGCATCCAATGGATATGGCACATTGAGCGGTGGAGTCGAGTCGCGCACACCGTGAGGTGTTTTAATGAAACAACACCGCCAAACGTTCAGCAGTCTGGCAGGCTCTGCATGCGCCAACGTTCAAAAGAAG
This sequence comes from Anopheles rivulorum, assembly GCA_018908115.1. Classification (NCBI taxonomy): domain Eukaryota; kingdom Metazoa; phylum Arthropoda; class Insecta; order Diptera; family Culicidae; genus Anopheles; species Anopheles rivulorum. Next base: position 396,714 of record STHB01000010.1, read on the forward strand.
GATGATCATTCAACTAATTTATCTTTTCAACGCCGGCTCCTTGGGGAACATTCGGAAGGAAGATCAGCGTGAGAAATGGAATGAAACGGCGGTAGTTGATCGCTTTGGTGTACAACAATTACCAAATTTATGAAACAATCATTGGTACAATATTAACATCCGGATGGCCGAACGACATTATTCGTTGCATTGTCTTTTGAAGCTTCTGTAAAGTGGAGCTTTAAATGACTCAGTAGAGGTAGACCGTCACCAATCCGCAGAGATACACGTTGGATGCATAAGTTTAGAACATGGCAAACACCGCAAAAATTCACATATCAGCAAAACGACTTATCTTATTCACCTCTTTTGTGCGTTCCTCAACGAATTGGAAATCAAACAACGCGATCGCAACTGGCAGGGTGTGTAATTACGTTATATCACGAAACCTGTAATTGAGTTACTGATTGATCGATGCATGATGGGTGCCGATCGATGGCTGTTTCCTTTCACTCAATCCTATGTTTACGAGTTTATATGTGTGTGTGTGTGTGTGTTGTATCTATAATTTGGTGGGACACGTACAGAAGCATCGATACAAACATCATTAGCTCCAATGATTCGTCTTAACGCACCCAATATGTGCAGCTCTCACATCGCCCAAAGGCTAGTACAGTTTGCAGTGGAAAGTGCATTTATGTTTTGCACGAGCTAGACAGTAGGTTAATTCACTATGAACATTGAAATGGCTTCTGTTTGCATTGTTACAGCACTTTCCAGCACGATTAATTTTATCAACTACCGTAGCGAAGGTGTTTATCAGTTAAATCTTTCCACAAAATTAAGGGGGAAAACACATTTGCAATGATACCGAAAAGATCATTAAATTCAAATTAGGCTAACGCGGAATTGCTTCTGTTTCACGTTCACGTTTAGATGCGGCTGGCATTCCGATTTTATAAATGTGTTGAACGCCCACGAAAAGGGGGAAAGAATTGGTGTTAACAAATGGTAACATCAGAATGTTTAGCTTTTTTCCGCTGCTCAGAAGCTTTGCGGTAGAAAATGATAAATGAACTGTTCCCCAACAAAAGCCAATGCTCTAATAAGCGTAACCCGTGAAAAGGTGTCCAAGTATGGAGAGCTTGGGGATTTGTTTCAACGCAAACATTTTCTCTGTTTCCTTTTTTTTTGTATCGTTCAGATGTTTCCAAATGCGGCCAACTCCAACAGAAACAGTAGTCTTATGATTCTGCCGATGTGGGTTTTTTGTTGTTGTAAAACGCTCCAATGTTAAAAATGAGCTGTTGCTTAGTTGTGTGTGTGTGGATACATTTATTGCAATTTACGCCTAATTGAACGCCACTATTAAACATGCATGCGCATTCCACGCAGAGCGAACAGATTTTATTCCAGTTGGCTATGCGAACTGAAGGAAACTAAGATTACAGAACGGAAGAAAACAAAACACCAAGCCGAAGGCATATCATTTAACATTTCATCGTCATGATTGACTTGATTAACGTCAAACACGTGAATGGGGAGAGAAAGAAAGAGAAAGAGAGAGAGAAAGAGAAAAGAAAAAGTAATTTGGTTTTGAATGTCCGACCGACCGACGTTCTTGTGCACTGGGCTTGCGTTGATTGCGTTGATCAATGGGTGCAGGATGGAATCGTTCACAACCTCTCACCGGAAGCATTCCAGAGCAGTCGAACGTGTCAGAATGGGTCGCACCCCGAAGGCAACGGAAGTTGTTTTAATTGATTTAAAGTTCTCACCCAATCGCCACCACGAGTCCACGATACACCTGAACTGCTTGTAATCCGGGCAACCGGGCTGGCCGACTTCTCAATCACCAAGCGCGTAAGGAAGTCGTTAGAAACGGCGAAGGCGGTAGACGACCGAAGAAGAAAAGGGCCACTAATGTGACCGAACAATGTGACACCGTGCTAGCGCCTTGTAGCACCCGAAACACGAGCCATCCCGGTTCCGTACCATTTCCCTCTGGCGGTGCCTCGTACGATCGCTTTGATCTTGATGTGAGCGTTATCCTGTAGTTCTTTGCTCACAGAGCAGAACGTCGGCTCGCTGAGTGTGGTCTGCCTGGGTGTGCTGTGTGACAATGTGTCGACGAACATGACACGACCCATTTGTATTGTACGCTTTGTGACAGACATTCTAGACTACCTTTATTTTCTTTCTTTTTTAGCTGCTTCCAAATTTTCGTTCCCATTGGCTGTCTCGACAATTGTTCTAACGATCCGTTTTTTTCTTTTTTTATCGTTTTTCCTTATTTTTCACTTGCCATAGGTCAGGGACGTGTGAACCAGCTCGGTGGAGTGTTTATCAACGGACGACCCTTGCCGAATCACATCAGACTGCGCATCGTGGAGATGGCGGCGTCTGGTGTGCGACCCTGTGTCATATCGCGTCAGCTACGCGTATCGCACGGTTGCGTGTCAAAAATTCTGAACCGATACCAAGAGACGGGCTCCATCCGTCCGGGCGTAATCGGCGGTTCTAAGCCACGCGTGTCAACGCCGGAAATTGAAGCGCGCATCGAGGAGCTGCGCAAGGCGAATCCCGGCATATTCAGCTGGGAAATCCGGGACAAATTGATTAAGGATGGTCTGTGCGACAAAACTTCCGCACCGTCCGTCAGCTCCATCAGTCGTTTGCTGCGCGGTGGTCGCCGTGATGAGGTGGACATGCATGGAAATCATTCAATCAACGGCATCCTGGGAGGTTCGTCCTGTGATGAGGACAGCGACACCGAATCCGAACCAGGAATTACACTGAAGCGCAAGCAACGCCGCTCTCGGACAACCTTCAACGGAGAACAGCTGGAGGCATTGGAGATTGCCTTTAGTCGTACTCAGTACCCGGACGTGTACACGCGTGAGGAACTCGCCCAGAAGACCAAACTTACTGAGGCCCGAGTACAGGTGTGGTTCTCCAATCGACGGGCGCGTCTTCGCAAACACATGAGCTCCCAGCAAATGGTGGCATTCGGCGCCTCGCAGTATCCTTCTCAGTTTGAGCAACAGCCGGCTGCCGTGGCTGCTGTAACTGCATCGTCCGGATCCGGATCGGGTTCACCGATGGGAGCCGGCGCCTGGTCTCAATGCTACTCATCGTCCCCGAACCAAACTGCATCGATCCATGCACCGTCCCAATCGTCCTACAACCCGCTGGCCCAAACCATGATCCATCCCACTTCAGCCACCATGAGCCCACCGGTTTCGATGAGTCCGCCCAGCTCAATCAGCCCACCAGTGTCGCATGCCGGTGCCCACTCCACCTCCGCCTCTCCCATCCCACATACATCCGCAACCGGTGGCATGGCCGTTGCCGGCAGTGGCGCACAGTCGAGCGGATACAACTACTTCTCCATGCTGGACAGCAACCCGCAACATGTCCAGCTGCATCCACATCACGCCCACGCCACCCATCACCATGCCGGTCAAATTAGTGCCGCTCAATCGTACGCAACAGTCTACCCATCCGCCACGACCGCTGCTGCCAACATTGACACCAACACGCAGTGGCAACGTTCCGGCAGCGTTTCGCACAAATCTGCCACTAGCGAGTGGGACGCTTATAGGTAGGTTGACTTTATGGCCTTTTTTGTGGGTTGGCATTTGCCTTCCGGTGGCATAACACCCAACACCCCATCTCATCCCACCCTTGCGCAGCAATGTACAGCAATTAATAAGCTTTTATCTCTTTTCCTGTTTCTGCTTCACGTTTAGCTCATTTTTCTCCAACAATATGGGCCACCATCATGCACACAGTCACCCACACTACTCGTCGGCGGCCGCAGCTGCTGCGGTAGCGGCCGAGGCTAAATCTGGCTATCCCTACTTCGGCCAACTGGGTGGACTAGAAATGAGCCGACTGCACTGCTAGGACATTACGGCTGGGCGAATCAGTTAACAGTAGTCGGAAAACGCTGCTTTGTTTAAGGCCGCAGAATATCAACGGGATTGATAGTTGCTTTCGCGCAGAAATATCAAAGTGAATAGTTGATCAACTCACTTACAGTCGTAATAAACCGCTTGTACAATGTTACCTCGTATAGAATAATTAGCATTAGGCTTAGACTTTATACTTGCTCAAAACTTACACTAAATGCTTTCCCTTTTAAACTAATGTTTATTTTAGCGATGGAAAAAGTGTTACTTGTTTAAAATCGAACAAAAAAGAAAGGATTAAGCACATCGCACAATTTCAGACATAATACTTTTAATATTGTAAATTTTATTAGATGATAGAACCATAATTTATAGTAAATTTAATATCCCACATGATTGTACTGATATCATTTAAAAAGTTGATTTGATAAACAATAAACGCAGATCAATTTATGTTCAAAATCTTTAAATTACACCAATGTATTCCATGATTTATTATGTTCTGTGCACAATTAATATTACCTATTTTATTGCAACTGCAGCAAAATTGCAACTGCTACTTTCTTGACGTGAAATTTGGTATGAGTTATTTTAGCGTTAACACTTCCAACCTTGATCCTTTACTATCAGTAAATGTTGATAATATTTCGTACTTCATCGAATCATCCAAAAATACAACGCTTTCAATGCATGATACTATACCGAGTAGCTGACAGGCGTAAAATATGTGGCAGATCTCACATAAAAAGCCACGAATGTGATTTACCACAGAAATGTTCTTCATGTGCTACCACCGAACCATCCATCAATATGGCACAATAAATCGGGTTTGATAACTCTCGACCACGAATGCATTCAACGGCATCACGTACACGCTTCGTACATCAGGATGCGAAGAGAGAGAGAAAGAGATGTCGAGGAATGTGTTTTCATGGGAGCTGGAGCTTTGTTACCGTACCGATCATGGGACGTTGTAAACTATCCATAATGTACCGTCCCACCAATTGACGTCTCGATGAACTGCTGCCGTGCTGCGTATCGGGCATGTTCGGCGAGAAAAGTCACAAAAATGCTAAATATTTATTACCAATCATGCTAAAACGGTGTTTGACGCACGAAGGCTACACGAGCATCGTCCAGACATGTTTATGGCCGGACCATGGATGGGTCGGTTGTAAACTGTTTATTCAACCTTGTTATCGCCGCTTGATGCCTTCCTTGCCCGTCCGTTGTGAGGGAGGAAGAAATTAGGAGTCAAATGAGGTTTTTTTTCTTCCTTCCCTCGGCTACGTTTTCCAAACCAAATGCATCCAACCCCGTCCAAGACCCGACCAGAGAGGAAATAAAGTTCAATGAATGCTCGAAACACCATTCCGGGGGAAGAAGCCAATAAAACAACTTAAGCAGTATGGAGTCCTTCTCCTGTACTGGTCGATTTTCCTTGTAGCAAACCGGGGCATCCTTGCCATTTGCTCGAACGGTTTCATACGATTCCAAGTTGCTTGCAGCGAAAGAACGGAAAAAAGGACATCCCGGGACAAATTCCAAGCAAATGCCCCTTCTGTCCCAAGCATGTTGCTACAGCTTAAGGCTCATTACCATTCTTTGACCAGAGATCTCTGCGTACGTGTGTGTGTGAGAGTGTGTGTAGGTGGATGTATGTGTGGGTCACGAAACCATCGCACAAGCTCTGCACGAAATCATCGTAAGCCTTGAACCATCACTAAAGCCTTAATTATTTGCCATCGCCTCGGGCGGCAATTTAGAACTAGTAGGACGCACGTTACCGTATCCGATGATGGCAGAACGCACACTGTGCGGATGGATTGTTCACATTTCAACACTCACTCGGAGGGCCCGTAGCTTACAGCTTCTTCTAACTTCGTACTCATTGACATCATGAGAGAAGCCCAGCGGGGATGGAAGGCCAAAAATTCGAGGACCTTGGACCTACGAATCCCTGCAATAATATGCCAGCACTGCCAACGTATCCGAGCACCGTGAGTGGCAAAGATAACGTGCCTGCAATGATAATGTGATGTGCAGAAGCTGAGAGAAGAAGCAGACGCTTTTCCGAGCGCTTTTGTCGCACTCTTCTTCTGCGACGATGCTGGCACAGCGAGCGGAACAGAACATTGTGGAAATTAATGAATTTGCTGGTTTCATGGATAATTTTGCGTTGCTGCATTCCACGCCGGAAGCAGTGTCGTTTGCTTTTCATTCCAGCGTTTGTTTTCCTTGACTTCTTCAGTGATGACCCCCCATCGGTGAGGGACATTTCACTGGTTTGCTTGCGTTGTGGATGAGCAAAGTGCACTGCAGTTGCTTGGGGTGGCTGCTAGAGTAGTAGCCAAGGGCATGGTTTCATCAGGGAATTCATACCGTTGTAGCAGGATGTGGTGTGAAAGCCAAACAAATTATATGCAAAGGAAAAAGAAACACAACTGAAAATGGACATTTCTTCGATTATAATTCTTGTCATTCCATCTGCAAACTTATCTTCGGAAACTATTCAGCATTGCTATTGCTTCGTTCATGGCTCGCGATAACACTTTCCGGAGTGCAGTGTGTTGCACGAATGCTGTTCCCTAACCTGCTCACAAACGGCACATTGAACCTTGCTGTTGAACATTTCTTCCCAATGTATTCTAATGACAATCATTACTATTGTCCCCCCAAAAAAAGGGCAAACAATGATTAAATGTTACAACATTTCTTCAAAAGTTTCCATTTTACTTTGCATCTTTTGAGGATCAAGTGCATCTTAGTCATAGCTAATTGCAATTGTGTACACGAACATTCACAACATGCTCGCAAGTAGATGCTCACAAAAACGGAGCTAAGCCACTCTACTGACCTTTTTGTGCACATTGTACAAAATATAGAACAAGGGCACCATTCTCCGGTCCCTTTGTGCGGATGTCCTATCCCGAAGGTGAGGGTATTAGTTTTTGTTAAGCTGCTTTGGCTGCTCGGCTCATGTCGTCCACCGAATGACATTGTTTCGCAGCATATGAGTGAGCATGTGAGTTACATCGGCGTGCCTTCACCTATGCATATGTGCGCTTCTTTACATCCTTGCAAATTAAGCGAAACCAACGCCTTCACATATCACTTGCACGGATGGGCGAAATGCGCATTCTATTCCGTAGATTACCCCGTAAGAATTAAACGGATCAGCAAATTCGGTACTCTACCGCTCACTCAAGTTTAGCCAATTAAAAGCGCAAACGTTCCGGCAGTCGGAAGACACAGTCGGCAGTGCAGGCGGCTAAGGAAGGATTTTAAGCTAGCTGGTTTCTTTAACAAGAAACTTCCCAAACAGAAAATAGACGGAGATACACACTCTTCAACACAATGGTGTTGTCGGCGGACTGGGAATTGGATTTGAAATGGAAAACAATCACTTGAATTGCAATTCTCCCACATGAGGACTTCCATCCACAGGCTCATCCTATTGAGTCTTCCATTTCGCAAACGTAATCTGCCATTGTTGCAATTCAATTATCTTTCGGAGTCCGCCACAGAGTGGCCACCGTAGGGATCTGGAAAGATTGTTCCGCGTGAAGATAGGCCGCACGTAAGTAAATTATTACGGACAGCTGTGACATCCCGGCTTGCATTACCGTTCGGACGATTGGTTTGCAATGAGACAAGAAACAACGATATCTCAACTATAAAGCTTCAAGCTGGGTTTCTCATTAATGTTTGGCACACACTGCTCTAGAGGTAAAAGAAGCTGTGTTTTGCTGTCTAGACATTGCTGTTGTTATCTTTGAAACCGGGTGATAAGGGTGAGTTTTGTTGCATAAAATGATGACCCACGAAAAGAGAAAAACACATACACACACACATACACACTTACGGACGTGTGTTACGTCCTTAGCACTGCGAATCTTGCCTTACAAGAGTTTTGAACCACAAGTGTGACTAAATTGCTGCACCTGGTGCTGCGCACCATGAGCGGTAGTACGCCAAGATACGATAATCAGACACGGGCCGGACTGTTATGTGATAGTTTGCTGCATTTTACTGCCATCTTCTTTTGGTATCTTACATTCTACGGAAGCGGTTCAGGCTAAAGGTGGACTCAGTTGAGAATGGATTCTCTATAATTGATACCTGCCGTGGGTATCGTCAATAACACGGGCTTCATCATCCTTAATAACGTCTTCGTATCGGATGGTTCTAATCCAATTGAAAGTAGAAGTCGTTTAAGTTTGTTGCTTGAGTGTCTATTTATTGACACGTGGTAGCGGGTTATAAAAAGAGAAAACAAGACGTCATAAAAATAAGATGTTTACAACTAAAAATCCAAAGAAAAAAGATGTTTTTCTTTCAAATTGTTGATGAATTTATCATCAAGTTATTGATAAAATCTACTATACACATCTTCAAACTTGTGGAGGTCGATGCTGACATTTGAATTTTAAACTTAATACATTTTCAAAATTACTATATTGTAACATGGTTGTAATTCTATACAAAGTCTAATGCTTCTCATTTTTGTTCCGTTACCCATTTTCAAAACATTTGGATCTCGTTAATAACAATTCCAAACAACCTTTCAGCATGTTATATAATGTTATATGTCCGTTGAAATAATATATCAAACGTATCAATATTTGACGAATAGCGTTTGACGTTTCGAGATCAACCCAACACAAAAGGAGATCCATAAGCGGAATCGAAACTCTTTCATTGGCGTTAAGAAAGGCGTTTAGATGGAAACGCTGCAAAGTATTGACTTTCGACCTTAAATGGCTTACCATTATTGGTGTGATCGCGATCCCTATCATTTTCGTTCGACAGATGCCGAATGACGATTGATCTTGACCGTCCATTCGTCTTCGTCAATCTTAATTCATCGACGTTTGTCCGGTCGTTGCTTCAGGGTGGCCCAAAAAGATTTGCACTGGAACTATTTGAAACGGTCAATGCTAACTCATGGTTGCTGCGCAAAAGGATGCAAGTGAACGAGTTGAATTAATTCACTCTAATGGCAGTAAATCTGTAAGTAACAATTCCAAATGTATGAATATTGAAAAGAAAGGTTTATCTAGATGCATCATTTGATTTAATACATTAAAGAAAAGATCATTATTAGTCAAACTAACAAACATAATATGATGTCATAAATATATCGTAGAACGGCTTTATGATACTTCACAGAATCTTTGGCATCATTTTTGACTAGAATGTGTCATACATACACACGTTTTTACCACTATCCTTCACGCGAAGTTCCTGTAAATGATAAGGAAAAGCTGAGAGGACAATGAATAAGCTAACAATTATTCAACCCTCGCGTAGCATTTCTATATAAAGTTATAAATTTTGATGCATTTTTATTCACTCCAAAAGTCGAGTCACATTTATGTTACAGAATGTGCAGTTAAGGAAAAAATCTATACATAATCGACAAAAAAAAGCATACAAACAGATAGTTGGGACCGACACTCTAAATGTGTTGCGTAGCAACGTCAACACCTAAACGTTCAAACTATTGTAATCATTATTTGAAAATGAATTGTGCACAAGGCTATTCTTCGATCCTACGGTCAATCGTTTAACACATTTCCGTTGTGTTGCATGGTGCATCGTAAAGCAATAAACATAAGCGATTACTTATGAAATGAAGATGTGGTCCTTTAACTGTGGGTTAGAGCAGCCTTTCCGGTCTGATTGTTTTCCTTTTCTTTCTATTGTTGTTGGCCAAGAGGTTTTGGGCTGACATTTCTGACTGTCCTAAACTATATTTATAACTTAATGTTGTAGTCAGTCCATGCTATAGAAAACGCTCCAGATGGAATTTGATACTGGTCTTTTCGTGTAAGACCATCGCCACTAACACATACACAAAAAAAAATATTCTATTAACGAACGAATAAGATAAACTGTACAGTAAATGGCTGAGTAAAGAATGAGATTTTATTAAAACGGTTCCTATCTGCTGGATCAACCATGAAATATAATAACAAACACGCACTCATAATAGACACGTCGTTTCTCTAGTCCGTAGTCAGTAATGCTTATGAAAATGGCAATTACAATGTAACGACCCAACCAAACAGCATCGAACGTTTCTAAGGCAACATTGTGTGAGGGAATTCAATTCATTTCCATGTCTAATGGAACTATTAGCACACATGCCTTAAATTTTGCCCTAAAGGCCGAAAGGGCTCGTGGACCACCGCAGTTTAGAATCTCCGCTCAAATTAACTCTTATGTCCTAATTTCACGTAAAAGTGGAACGAAACACATCAGCCTTTTCAATTACATCAAATCCCGAAAACCACAAGTGTACACGAACTGAAGCCTTGAAGGCGCAGGAGAATATCCGAATTATGATGAACATCGAATCGGATGTAAATGATGATTGATACGATGTGATGTGTCTCTTGCTTCAACATTTCCACAAAAGCAGCCACACCAAAACGGAATGAAGCTATCCCTGTCCGAGTTGGGCCCTGAACCGAGTAGAGCGTTGAACTAATTATACCACCATCAAGCCTTACATTCTTTTTTTTTTTTGGGACGCTAAAAATCTTCTCGTGTACTCTGTACGATTCAATTGCCCATGGGGTGGAAGGTTTGATTCTGCCTTCTTCCGATTCCCTTTGATGACGCGAATCATTTGTTCAAATGGCCCCAAGATGTCTACGAGTTGCGTCCAATAGCCTATAAAATGTACATCCAACATTTCAGCCACAACCTGCTGATGCTGACCAACCGCAGGCCAATAATGAACGAAAGACAACTTGAGACCTCCGGCTTTCTTGTTTTTTTTTTGTTTTTAAACTGTAAGCCAGAAAGCACACAATACATACCTTCGTTTGATAATGCAAGATTTGATTATTAGCTGCTAAATTGTTTCCTTTCGAAACTTCCAAACCGCCTGTTGATGCTTCTGGCGACACCAAAGTAGTATGTCAGTTGGTAATAGTGTGGGAACCTTTGTTTTGCAACTTGTTATTAATTTAAATATTCAGACATACGAGCAAAAACTACAAACGTTAGACAACATTGTGGTAATACTGAACAATACATGATTATGGATGTGAAGCTAGTATGATTTCTGCTTGACAAATTATACCAATAGATTCTATTGTAGTAAAAAGCTTCTGCTTTTAGGTAGTTATATTAACCTGCTGTGCGTGTGCGATCAATTTGGAAGCGATTCCATTTTATAAGTTGTTAAAGATCGGCGACCCGCTCATTAGCAAACGCACACCATTGGGCACCATTTGATGCTTCCTTACAATGGGCATTTAGTAGTTTATCAGCGTTGACAACCAAATTATCTTGCACCGAAACTATGGTTTACCGGCTGCAATCAACAACTGCTAAGAAGCGTAGAAAATCTCATCGTGTAACCGCATCGGGCTGCAATCGATCGAAGCCAACGCAAGAAAACACCGGCACAGGCACAAAATCAACCGTCAATTCATCCGTATAACTTTATCACTTTATCCATATTGCTTCGTGCCCTGCGTGGTGGTGATCCGTTGATCGCGATAACACACACACACACACACACACACACACGCCATCGATCGGTCGGCATCGAGCGAGCATCGAAGTTTGGACACACCCTTGGGTGGCGGACACTCATTCGGGTGGCTGATCAATCAATTGACTGTGGCGTAAGATCATAAGCGAACCGAAGCGCGAACTTTGCCTGTGTTTGCCGTGTCAGTGGGAAAAAAGGCAAACCGATCCGGACGAAGTGGACTCGTTCGCGTTGAGTGACGTGCTGTCGAAGGTGAGCCGTCTGCAGGAGCGCAGAGATGCATGAACGTGAGCAAATTACATGCCATAAAGTGTTGCAGTATGTAATCAAATTAGGGTATTCGGGCCCTTTAGTTATCTTCGCAGCCGCATCCTCAGCGCGCAACCGCAATCGTGTACTGCATCGGTGCCGACTGCATCGGCCGATCGGTGGACCCTTGTCTACACCTCGGCGGTGCACCGAATACGCTCGTCCGAAAGCACGTAAAGCTTGCTTGCTTGCTTGATTTAGAGTGGAAGAAATTGGACCAGCACAATCAAACGTAGCGAGCATAACAAAACAACAACAGCAACAACAACAACAACAACAATAACATCGAGATATGAATCGTCTGGCGATGAGTATGTCCCCTTGGCCGCCACCCTGGACTATCGCATCCTTCAGCTCAATCATTCGTATAATGCCGATGCGTTCTAACAATTCGAAATCGGACTGCATTGGGTGGAAAAACAAAAACGCGTCCGCTCCAAATGGAAATACGACCATTGTTGCCCGCAACCCACACTACCCGACGTCCCAAACGTCGCATCTTTCCAGCGGCAGCAGACCTATCATTAAGACACTGGCCTGGCCCGAGTCCTAAAGCGTGGTGATAGTGTGATAGTATTCATGCCACGGCAGAAAAACGGCGGTACATGATCTGTGCAAGCAATGGGAACATACCAAAGTTCCCGTTCATGCTTAGTTGAATGCGATCGTGGGGTCGTTTCGTGATGAGAAGCTAATAGCTAATGTTGCTGTGCCTCGAATGTGGCCTTAAAGCTGCGTTTGACTTTTCGTGCAATCGTGCAACAATGGCAATCATCATAGGTTGTGCCGCAAAGCAAGTGCCAAAAGAAAAACAGTTAGACAAAAATTTGCGCAGGACGTTTAAAACGAAAAAAAACACAGGCATCGAACCATAAAATGTAGATTAACACCAGCTTTTTTTGGCCAATTTTTAAATCACTCAAATTACCACCCAAGCGATTTCTTTGTTCAAATGTGTTCCAGCCTTAGAGGGCACAGGTTTGAAAAAACAGGTTCAAACGCACAGGTCAATTCATCCAACCTTCCAAGCGAGTTGGGTCGGTTCCGATGTGTGTGGCAAAACCAGAAACATGACTTCTGTCCTACGGCGTACGCAGTTGCATCCATGCATCATTGTTAGAGCTGCAGTTGAGATCCCGTAGCAATGCTGATAGCAGAACAAGTCCTTTTGTCACTTCCAGCCCGGCAAAAGCAATCGGGGCCAGTAGTTTCTAACCTGTCGTCACTTTATTTATTGCGCTCCTTTCTACTTTTCCGAAATTGCGTTTTCATCCCGAACGTATGAGCTGTTCAGCTTGTCTCCGTTTTCCTTAGAACCATTCCTCGTCCTGGGAAGTTATCGTAAAACGCCGTCGGTGTTCTTCACAGTCATCGACACAGTCAAGCTCCTGGAGGTTAGCGTACGTTTCCGTCCAATAGCCCACCAGCACCCGGATCCTGCCGATCGTAGCAAAAGCGCGTTATGCTGCCTGGCGACAAAACGGACCGAAGCGATAATTAATTATTTGGTCATAGCTCATTTCGTACGCAAAACGGGCCGCATGCGTTCGGTAGCATTTCTGTGAAACATGAGTATGAATTAATTTGTGCGGTACTTTGTCATGGTTCGGTGTTGTTTTTGCAAAATAAAAAAAACACACACACCAAACACAACAGAAACAGCATAAGCTGTACTACTGCAATGTATTTTACACCAAAAACCGGTGAAACTGCTAGCAATAGTTATTGCTGGGAAGCTCTGTATTTGCCCATGTATGCGTGTGGGTGCAAGTTTGTTTTATTTTCCTACAATCGCACTTCATTAGTCATGTTACAAAAATATTTTCCGAAATGCCTACAAATGATTGCGAAACCGTAATAAATAACCCGAGCCGGTGCACGTTTCACAACCATTAGCTACGTTTGGCTATACCACAAACTGTTGTCGATAATTAATTATAACGCTGATAGCACTTTCAAACGTGAAACGAAGCCAATAGGTACTTATGTTACTGGTAGATTTAGTTTTAATAAACAAAACCACCTGCGTCACAAGCTGCACAGTTATTGAAAGCAATATCGGATTCTGATTTTTAGATCAGGATTTTCAAATGATGCAAATTTTTACAATTGAACAATGCGTAGATGATGGAAATCGTTATTTAACCGTTGTCAATCATATCATATACTATCATATTCAATGAATAATATTTCATATTTTATTTATGAATAATTCAATTTCAATATGATATAAAGTCATTTATTTATTCACAAAAACAGTTTGCGATGTTTGAAAAAATAGTTAACAACATTTTATATCTTGGTTTGTGCAAATAAATAGAACAGTGTGTACCGGAAGCTGACAGTTCAGTTCTCTTCGATAAATGAAAAAAGTTTTCAGAAGATGGATGTTTTAATATGTTTTAATATTTTTATCTTTATGTATATTGAAATATATTTGGGATGTGGGGTTTTCGGTTCTACAGTTAATACATGTTTAATAATTATTTTTTTCCAATTTAAGTTAAACATTGCCATGACAAACCATGACCTGTCCTGTGTACCTGTGTAATCAAATTAGTAAAACCAGTTACAAAAAGAAATGTAAAGATCTACATCATCTGCCTATTGACAATTCTCTAGTAAACATTCAATTCTTCTTGTTGTTTATCAATCAACAATAATTTGATAACATTAATAGACCATCCGCAAGAAAGTTCGTCATTAGATATGGCCGATAATTTAGTTATCTGAACCTGTGGCCTGACGCTTTCTTCATTTTCCATGAATCTATTAACGGGAAAAGTTACATCGTATTTAGTGGGTCATTCTTTACACCTCACGATGCGGCAAATGTTGGTGATGTAGGACTAAATAGCCGCGGAAAACAGTTTAAAACCTACCAACATTTCATGGGCAAATTTTCCAATAATTTAAACATGTTGTCACACACGTCACATGCTTTTTATTTACACATGTCACTTGTCTGGCATGCGCACCGCATTTGTGGTTAGCTTCCCTTCCCTTTTCGAACAGGTGCTCTCCAGCTCGACAACAATTCACGCTATAATGTCCTGGAGTGAGTCACATTGGGGCGAGAGCTTCCACTGCCTTGGTCGAGCCGCTACACGAGTGCCTGCTTGTTACTTGTGTTGCTGCCTAACTTGGCCATACATGGCCGTGCGAACTTTATCAAATCGCATTTGCTCGGTTGAACATACCAGAAAAATGTTAATAAGTCATACTTCTTAAGTAGATGTAGATAATCAAATTATGAACGATTGAAAGACGGTCAACTCACGGTCGAGGGGTGTAGAGCTAATCAAGCGCATCGTTTACTATGCGACAGGAAGCTCCGGTTTGCGTGGCTTCATTCATAAACGCAACTACCCAACAGCTCAACTTTTAGCCATACATACACACATAAACACAAACGGTTGGGGGCCATTCCTTGTCCATCAATTAGTTCTATCTTACGGTTGCTTCCGATTGGATCAGACAGAAAATAAACGAACGAGTGTTTATTTACGCGATGCCGTATCGTGTCGGGTGAACAGCAACAAAAACGTTATAATACGCCAAAACGCAAACCTTGCACCCCGAAACGAATGACCGTACCGAGACCATGGCGAAAGTTGGACGCTGAGAAGGAAACGATTTCCGGATTGCTCGAAATTGGACCAGAGCAGAATCGATTATCCGTCGAATTTCGGCTTTCCCAACATCGGAATCTCCCCACCGATCGCCGATCCGTAGTGTAGATCTTTTAAGATTCATTTCATTTCATTAGGAAATGATGTTGGTGGGCTGGAGTTGCAATAGTTCAAAGCACCAGTAAAAACAAAGCTCACGCAAGAAAGGCGCTGAAGGACGTATACCGACAAACGTTTTCAACCCAACAGCACTAAATGAAAAGAAAAAAAACCTACATTAAATGGAATACAACATTTCGAGCCTTATTCCCCTGAACACTCTACTGGAACTTCGGCAAAAGCAGTACTTCGTTGCGATCCCTGCGACTGCGACAAACCACAAATACCACTTTGAAAACTCTGGCAAGCAGCATTCAAACGGACGACCGTGCTGGCAGCTGCACAAAAATTTGGAAAACTAATTTTCACGGGTCTCAAACGTTACGTTCGACTGGAACGAATTTTCTTTCAATAAAATACCGAAATACGGTGCAGAGGCGAAGGCAATGGCAACAGTCCCTTTTTCCACTGGTGCTTTTTCCAAGACCGGTGCCGGGCCCGGCCTGCAAGAAGGCTCTTGTAAATGTTGAGCTTTTACTTTGGGCCGCTATTTTGAGCTATTCGTGCAAATGAAATTGATGGAAATTCCACTAGGATTCTCTTGAGTAAGTTAGTTCGCTAGTTAGTTAATGTTTCATGCCTGATTACAGCGCTCTTCGTGGGCTGAACAGTGTGAGCTCGTTCAAAACTTAACGTTATGCTCTTTGCAAGGTAAAATTTATTTGGATGTTAAAATCACCAAAAGAAATCGACGAAATAAGTAATATATGAAACAAAGTAACTATCGTATAAATTCAACTATTTTGATTATATTAAAAAATCCAGCATTTCTCTTGCCATTACATTAGACAGGAAGGTTTTCTGTCTTGTGGAGAAAGAGAATGAAATCACACTTCCAGCTTGTATCGTGACACTTGACACAAGGTTGTCTAATACAAGTCGTTGATGTTTGGCAACGAAATTCTATTTCCGACGGTTGCTCGCCTGATGCCTGTTGCCTCAACCTGACAGGGTTGGGTGTAGATTTTTATGTTTTCCTTTCCGCAGCACACCGATTTACGCATGCTCTCATCTTCGATCCCAGTGCCCCAATATCCGTGAATCGGACTGCGAGCGGCCGGTGTGACGGAACGGAGTTGGCGTGATTTGGAACTCATTGATTTTACACTTGTTCCGAAATACAATATTACCACCATTCCAAATTCCGTCTGGTAAGGTTTGGCATGGGTAAGGAAATGGGAATAAATAACCTGCTAGCACCCGGGAAGACTATCACCAACGGTTGATTTCAATCAATCGAAACCGATCGAAACTGACGGAAGGGAATGCACGGACAAAAAAAGAAAATGCGCTCCATCATCCAATCTTTCCTCTTGGCAACCGCTGATCAGGATCATCCTGGACTAGCCGAATGTTCGAAATCATCCCAAAACGCTTTTCTCACGTCCCTTCACGCCAGCTACCGGTGATACCTGTTGATGTGATTGCGCCATGGCTCCCATCGTTAAAGTGGTCCCGTTTAATTTCAATTTCAATTTCCATACCGAAAATAGGTCCATGTGTTGCTAATCGGCGTTGGTGAGATTACATGCTTTGCACTTGAGTTTGGTATTGCCCTTTGGATCTTCAAATCATGATTCAAAATACATGATTTGGAAATATGTTCATTCCATGTAGCGAGAAATGTTACATGTGTGGTTGTTCTGATATAAAACTGCTATAAAATACTGTCGAACAATTTCAATAACTCTTACTTTTACCTACTGGCAATGCCACAGCTGAAGGAAAACTTCATATTAATGTACTGGGCCATCATTCTCAATCAACAACGATGAGCTTCCTTCCATAATCTCACCGAGTCGCACAGTTTTCGAGTTTGTAATGAGTTTGTTTTTACTTTTACCCATGTGTGCGATAAATCTCGTCCATTGCTTAAAGAACCACTTAATTCGAACCGAATCCGTAATCAACCACCAACACGAGCCACCGATGACGGATTGGGCGAATCATCCAAGGATAAGAAGCTACCTACCTACAGGGATGCGTATCGTCGTCGCCTATTTGCTCTACGGTTTATCATGCCGATTCAAACAGAGTGTCTGACAACATTAAACGAAGCTCACAACAACTCGAAGCTCATTTATAACCCTCTGTCAGTATATACAGGGGGCAGTACGAGTAATTATTTTTTGTTTCTAATTCTTAAAACAAAGTACCACGGACAAACCACACTAGCCACACTCCATTAGCCGAATGGAAGGGAAAACAACAACGCAATGAACCACCAACGCCTAATTAATGCTAAGCAATAAACCATACCATCCATCCCTCATCGAACAATCGGTCAGCTAAAATACTTAAATGGGAGAGAACAAAATAAATGATGAGCAATTAAAAGCGATCCGTTCCTCCGGAATGTTCAATCCTGTCCGACTTGGATCCCAGGCCTCGAAGGACGGTGGCCTAAAAACCCATAAAGGATAATGTGGAGTTATTTGAAAAATCGGTACGAAATGTTGATTTTCAGTACAACCAACACCAAGCTCATCTCGTCAGTGATGTGCTGTTTGATTTCATTTGATAATGCTCTATTTTTGTTACTGCATATCTATATTCTTTCTAAAATTAAGCATCGCGTCAAGTAATCTACTAAAAGAAAGATAAATTGAACAGAATTATTTTGCTATCAAAATTGTTAAATGTCAACTGTTTCTTGCTCAAAGGGCATAGAGGCAAAAGGACAAAATTTAGAATTAATATAAAAATTGCTATCGTTTTTTCAGTATTGGGTCTGGATTAACTATAATTTGTAGAAGAATCTGCGGCGAAAGAAACCCCTCAAGAAAAAGAACTCAGAATATTGGAATAATTTATCAGTCTGTACCAATATTTGCTTTACCATTCATCATCCAGTACATAAGTGTTTATAATTAGCATAATAACACTTCAGCCTTTCAAGTGTTTGATGCTTGATAGCGTTTTCTACTGGCCAACGAGCTCCGAAACATGTGTATCAATAACAGGCAAAGATGACTGTGATCTGCATGTTAACGCACCCACCGTCTGTACGACAGTGTGCGATGAGATGTCCTGCGCTTCTGCTCCTGATGAAGATTTTCCAAAACTGATTGTTGGCCTCAGGTCGGTAGACAAATATGACAAGGGTGATGGGACCAACAGCAGCAACAACAGCAACCAACAACAAAAAAACACACACGACGTTTTTCCCTCTGTTCGGCACCCATTAACACATTTTAACGATGTCTTCGACGATCGCCTTTAGAATAATGGACATCCCGGGGTGTGTTTGTAGCCGTTCGGAATGAGAGACCACACGACGAACGGCCCGGTGACATTTCGACGAGGGAAAATCCGTAAAACTCCTCCCTTAAACGGGCATCCCACCCTTCTCGTCGGCATCATTGAAAGCTCCTCCTCGAGGCGGATGGCGAAGGATGGTGATGAATTTATGGAAATCACTATAATACCTGCGCGCGGCTGCATAGGCCGCAGCTAGGAAAAATCAAACGAATCAAACGGAAAAAAGAAACGAAGCAGCAAACGCACAAGACCGAAAGGCTGCAGACGAAACAGGCAATGAAGCAAACTGTATCAGCAAGCCAAAGCCAAAACTAAAGCCAATGCCAAAGCGAAAAAGAAAAACGCATCCATCGATGGTGGCAGTTTGTGTTCGGTCGAGGGACCGGGAGAACACGGGAGAAAATGTTTGATTTGTTTGATTAAATTAAGCGTGAAGCGTGCAAAAATTCAGCATGCAGCTGGAAACACAGCGTCTCCCTTCTTTAGACCATTCGACTTGTAACTTTGTAAAGGGTCTCCCGTTCCCGTCCAATCATAGGCAGGATAATAAATAGCGTGTGCGTGTGCGTATGTGTATGTTGGGATAGGACGAACCGTTGACGTTGAATGCAGAAGCTTTTCCCCCGTGAGCACAGGATCAACGCTTGTGGCCCTAAAGCCGACGCTAAATGCCACCGTGTAAATGGTCGCCAAACACTGCTAACGCACTGTGCGACGTGCCGGTAGTAAGCGCACGAATCGGATTGAGGCAAAGTGTCATCAATATTTCATAAATGATCGTGATGGTGGCCTCCATGTTTCCTTCTTCTGTTTTTTTCGTCTTCTTTTTAGCTTCAACCTTTCGCCCATTGTTAGAAGGAGCGGAAAAAATTGGATCTCCGGCTACGGCCAAACTTTATCTCTACAGCACACCGCTCGCCGTTCGCTGGGCCGTTGTCAAGGATCGGGAATACGGGAAAGGCGAACGTTCGCTGTGCGAACTGGCAAACGGCATGGCAGACGACAGCAGCTCAAAAAAAAAAAAAGGACACCACAAGCGAACGTAACGACGCAACGTCGCTAGGCCCGGTGCGTTTGGTCCAATTAGTTCCGGCAAGGCTACTAGCTTGATGAAACGGTGGCATACTTCATGGCCATTCGACGACTGCCACGACCATCCAAACACACACGGACACACGCTAGACGTAGACATTAGATGTGCCTGGTTATCCGTTGGTAAACCTCTGACGGATGCAATGTTCTGGTCGGGCTGATCGAGCAAAAAGATTTATTGAGTGCTGGCATTGATCGGCACAATCAAGTTTATTGTATTTTTTCTATGTCACTGCAGCGGTGGGCGCTGGTTTCCTTTTTCTCCTCATAATGCAGCTATCATTCATCGATGCCTAATCTCTTGCCTTTGGCATGCGAATTTTCATTTAGCATTTTTATTTTCATCCCGTTGACGCTTTTCACTGGTACTGCTAAAAAAACAATGGCCGCAATACGCAAACCTTTCAACGTTGTTACTGATTTCCGAACAGCTCAGCGATACCAATGCCGATAAGCTCACACCGTTACGGTTGAATGTCGCGTGAATGTGAAATGACCTCGAGCATAGTTCTGTGTCGACTTGCCTGCGACCTGCGACGATAAGCACATTGCCATCAGCTCTAGTACGGTGTTGTTGGTCTCGTTGGTATCCTTTATCGCAAGCGTGATAAAGTATTCCTTCAGATTCTTGCAATGTCCAACTTGCGAAAGTGTTATGCACGTCTAATAACATTTTTTGTTATTGTGCAAACACTAGGGAAACTTGTTCTTGTTACAATATTTTTTTGCGTAACATGCATGTTAACAAACAACAACAATCATCCATCTGTGATAAGCACTCGTCCATGGGAATGATTGTTCGTTTCGCGTATCGCTAACGAGTCGTAGCTCATTTTTTTATGTTTCCATGTTTCCATCCAGCACTTCTAAGTTTTATTTGCCCGTAAACATGCACAAGGACTTCGTTTGCAATAGTAATTGTTTTTTGTTCCTTAGCTTAAGCCTTAAGGCGATAAACTGGGCAATATTTGCTCTATTTCTACGCATCGTATATTTGTATAGTCAGGCTACAAGGATGTTTTTCCCCCCGGTTCGTTCTGCTGACTTAAAGTCGAAATGATGCTTCTCAGAAATGTTGTGTGGGCTTACGGATTTCCCTAATATGTGCTGTATTGTTTGCTCTTTTACGATTTAGTAAAAGATAAAAACATCATTATACAACTCTCGGATCACGAATCAGTCTGTGATGCATTCACTCGATCGCATCTTTTCTCCAAATCGTCAATCGATCCTAGGTGCAATACATTCTTCAGTGGGTTTAATTTAAGCGACCATCTGCATTGAGGCCACCGTGCAAGTAAGCGCGATCAAAATTATACGCCTTGCCTCGAATGAGATAGTTTTTCACGCCCAGTCGATTTTTCTCAACATTGCGTTGCACATCGCCCATCGCACAACCCATCCTGCACGAACGAATGACGTCGGGCTGGTAAATGCAGCCGTCCTTAGCTGCTGCAGAAACGTTTCCATACAACAGTTTGGGTATGGCAGTTGTTTTGCTGCATACGCTCATGCCCTCACGAACGAAACGGGTCGGTCTTCCTACATCATCAAAGGGCGGCAGTGGCAACCGCCAGCAACCGTTCGCCGATTCGCTCACTTTCGCTTTTCATCGGGTGTGGAAATAATTAATTAGCATCGATGCGTTTTTGGAGCTCCCTACTAAACGGGAGGCCAGACACGAGCAAATGCATTTTTAACAAGAAATTTAGCACCTACACCTCCGTTTTCATGTTCCACGTTAAATGGGGCGTCGCGTGAGACGTTAGACGATATTTTATTCTAGCGTTAATTCGTGGAAAGCTTCGAAGTAGCTGCAATACATCGTATGCAGTTCAGTCCGACTCTGGATCACCGTTTGATGTTGGCAAACCCTTCACGAGGGTTGCTCCCTTTTGTTTTGTGTTTTTTTTAAATATACCTATCCGCATAACGATCGAATATCTCATTCTATGATTATACACGCAGCATGATAAATGGCATTGTGTAACCAAAAATAGTTACTTACATCGTAGCATCAACACAAAACTCATAATCACATCCCATGTTGTGCAGGTTAGCAGTGTAAATACGTGTGATTTAAGTGAGTTTCTTCATTACTAATGAGTGTAACAGTGTAACTCGTATTTTTAGAATACTCAAACACCAGCACAACATGCGCAATGCCAATGCACAACTCACAACCGGAAGCAGAATACTAATAAAGTAAACCAATTTAAACCTATTCTCTATCGATAAATCGCATCAAATCAATGCTTCTGTACTCTCGACGTGAATAAATATTATTACTCACAGTTTCTATCTTGCTGACATTATATTCACGTCCGCTCGCTATGTCAACATCATCTAAAAATGGCAGCAGAAAAAAAATCAATGCTTAGGAAAAATGTGACTTCAAGGCGACACACTTTGCACAACCACCCCATTGGCCAAAGGATTGCAACCTCCATCTGGCTGGCATCAACTGCGTGTTTGGCATACAAGCCAATCTATCAAGAGAACCGATTCATTTGCTTTCCATTCTTTTGCGATTCACAGATTTCGCTTTCCGGCTGTTGCATTAGTATGTGAAAGAAAAATAAATCCATTTTTCTATATAGAATCAGCAGTACTTTTTTGTTGTACAATTGAAAGATAATAAAGACAGAAGCTGTTTTGAAAGAGAGTCCAAGGATGAAGATGGAAAAGTAACATAAATAAGTAGCATAAGTTAAGTATTTTTACTAGAATGTACATTAAATGTTTAGTAAACATTATTGAATATAAATATTTTTGTACACTACTTCAGCCATAAACAAAATGTTACTATTTTTCTATCAAATTTGTAGTGTCTTTTTATTAGGTTGGACTGATCTGACTGTAAGCCTCAACTGAACGTAATTGGACTAAATGAAAGCAACGTCTAAGACATTCGTTAGTCAGTAGAACTATCATTTAAACTGTGTAAAACCATGGCAAGTCCATCCGACTTTGGACAGTACTTAGCGTAGGAAGAGGACTGTAATAAGTACGAAATGTCACCCGACTGATATGAGTTGAACTTAATTCCTCTCTTATTGAGTCTTGACATGAATGAAGAATAAACAATATGTTTGATGATATAATTTTACTGTTTAACTGACTAATAACTTATAAAGACATATAATGGAAATATTAAATGTTTTTTAATCTTTTCATTTTCATTTTCTTTTCATTCATTTTCTTTACGAGTTCCTTATCCAATAAGTGTATGTATAGTAAATAGTCTTTAAACTAAGACGAATAATAAAAAAGTAGAAGAGAAAAAAAGAAAAACAGTATTGTATATTTTGTTATCAAAAAACTCTTCGTACTAATCTTATGTTTTGCCTGTGCGAAATATTGTTGTTCCACATTCTTCCCAAACATGGACTCCGCTCATACATGATTCTGGTAAGTTTATCAAGCTGAAATCAACACTTGTTGTCTTGTCACTTGTTGATATGTTTATTTGTTTGGATGTTGGATTCATTTCCGATACACAGTGTGATCAGTATCGAGATGTTTTTTTTCTTCTTCCAGTTCTCTTACAGATAATCTACACAAGATGGATAAACCTATCTAGGCAACACAAAATCGGCCTATCCCAAAACATATAAGAGAACCGGGAAATCTAGTTAACGTCCCAAACTGAGCTCTTTGGCAATGTGCCAAACCGAAAAGTGACTCTACTGTCTACCTGTAGCAAGGAGTTGGAATACATGTATATCCCAAATATGTTGCTATCCTACTACCATGCTTGTTATTGTCTTTCGCTGATAAGCTGCTCGCGTACGGATTCCTTCAGAAAGAGCCGTAAGCCTAGCCGCAGGATAAAAGGATCAACCCTTGAGAGTGCCAAGGTGATCAAGCTTACAGGTTGCCGGGCCCGACTAGCCTCAAGGCGCTTGCTCGTGCTGAATGTATCATAAACATGTTTCCATAACATAGTCCACAAATGGTAGGCCAAAGCAAAACATAGAACCTAGATGAGTGAAAAAGTCAACTCCTTAATCTCAGTGAATTTTAAATCGTGCTTAATACCATGAGTTTCTGTATTCAGAAATAACTCTCTTACATGCATTGTATCTATCGGAACGAACATATTTCAATTAAAGATCAAATAATGTGATCGTAATCTTTGACCCATAAATATAAATCAGGAAATTTTGTCTCTGTTTATGAGTTTCTATTAATTGTAAAACATTTGTATTTGCAAGCTATTTGTGGCACTGGATTTCCAAAAGATTGCCTTGAAAAATTTTGTATGGTAATCAGCCTATGTACAGCTGTCAATACGGCAAAGATGCCGTCATAAATAAAAATAAATAAAATAAATAAAATAAGAAAGAAGAAAGACGAATTCTTCTTAAATTTTTTTTAGCTTTATATTTATATTGAGAAAAAGCGATTTACGTTAACAAAATCGAATGAACCGTGTAGAAACTTTCAAAACGTGCTTTATACTTGTATATATTTTTATATGTTTACGAATCTACTATTAGTACAACTTTCCATACAATTCGAACAAAATGTTTTATATCAGACGAATAATATTGCCCAATCGAATACTTTCCTAGCTCTATTTGCAATGTTTTGTATGTGCAAAAATAAGATAAGAAGGCTTATTTTATGTTACTTAATGCCATACAACGATTATTTACAATATCATTTTCTAGAACATTTTAAAAACAGAACATTGTTTTTTGCATTCCTTCTTGGAATGCTTGATCAAATTGGTGGAATTGAAGTGCTTGATTGAAGTAATAAATTGGTAACTACCCTCATCGTTACCTTTGATGGCTAACAACATGATGATCCATGCTCAAACAGGTGTGATGAATTATCGTTACGGAATAGACAGCTGGATGTGTCGTCGTAGCACATTCCACCTATCACTTTCCAAAGTGATCGTGGCGAATGAATCAAACATTGGGAACGGATAGACATTGCTTTACCCATGATTTGTGATCTATGAACAGTGTCGAATGCTGCGATAATAAAATAAATGATCATCTAGAAATAATCATTTCCACACGCTTGTCAAAAATCAGTCGCACGAGAAGTAATTATGTTATTCTGTTAGACTATAATCTCCATAATGATGGAAATTAAAATAGAACGGCATTTCACGTAGTAAAAAAACTGAAGCAACAACTATAAACATTCAACTATAAATGTTAAGAAGCTAATTTAACAAATTATGAAACTGGAAACAAATTGGTAGTTTTTTATGCACTAATCATTGTCCATGGTTCATTTGTATTGTTCATCGCACATTGAACTATGGTACAGCTCAAATGAAACATTTCATCGAATGAAAATTTTCATTGAAATATATCATTATTGTTTCACATTTGAACTGAAACTTTTCAGTATGTACTGTGGTAATTACAGTGTAAACAAGTTGCATTTATCGGCTTTTATTCAAACTGCCATTGCACATAATCGAGCCAAAATTACAAGAATCATCGTTAGAATCTAAACAGCTTTCTGCTGTCATTAATCTTAACATCACACACACACGTTCAAACGTTGGTACCTATTCTTGTTGCAATAAACCACAAAATTACCAAGGAAGGGTAGGGTGTTCTTAGATGAGATTACAATACGCATAGAAATACCGAGTATGCTCTATTTTTGTAGGAAAATTTTATGATTATCGTTATTTCCACCTTGGTCATTTAGAATGATAAGTACCGGGACAATTGCTTCGCTATCAAAGTCTCATCGACTTCCGGCAAAGTCAATTACGGGACGGTGAAATCCTTTCCAAAACCACTTTCCTTCCTTGTTGTTCTGAAGCGACCCGGTGTATGTGATAGTGACGCCAGGTCAATACAGTTATCTAGAACATGCATTTAGAGAATTTTGCTTGGAGTTCTCAGGGATTTTACTAGATAGCAATTAAACAGGAAAAGAATAAATGTTCTCAAACTGTCTCCAATGGATCCATACTTGCAAACCAGAAATAAAGTAAACGCGCAACTGCAACTAACAGCGTAGTGTTGAACGCTTTGTAAGTTATTTTATTTCCATTTCAATATCCTATCAGCACACTATTTGTAGCCCAATTTTAAAGCCAAGTTTCTAGTAACGGCTATTGGCTATGTTTCTCTTAGTCGATTAAATTGACAAAATATGTTGAAGCCATTTCATGTCCTGCTGCTTTCATCCAGCCTAGTAGTAATGCAATTCATAAATAAAATGATCAAAGTAGCTCCACCTTTTCTGCCACCTAAACCGAAAATGTTAGTATATCCAAGCGCGTTGGATTTTTTATACACATTCCATAAACCAATCATATACCAACAACCAATTTAGTCTTTTCGTGCCTTCTATTAATGTTCATTACTTTAACGCTAGGAGTTCAATTCTGTAAATGACTAACTGCTGTATTCCTCCTATCTAAGAAAAAATGTCTATCATTCAATTTGCGTTGGAATTTGATGTGGAAAAATTGTTTAATTCGGAATAGTTTCCAATATATTGCACTGCGGTGGTTAACCGATCTTCAGTGACTGAGATATTACTAGAACCTTTTTGCTATAATTGGCTACAATATTTAAATTTCGTCACAACTACCGATACCACTGCCAGAACAATGTGAAACGCCTTTGTAGTTGTCCGACTGGTATGCTATCGAAGAACGAGGTTAAAACATTAGGTGCCGTACAAATGTTTTTGTTTTTTAGGATGCCCGTTTGCTGTTGTTGCTATTGTTTAGAGTGCCGTGAACTATACTCTATGCTGAAAGCTCTGCTCGTTTCGTAGGAGGATTCCATAGGAGGGATAATTTATCTCTTTAAGTCCACCTACTTCAAATGCAGAATCCATTCCCCTTGCAGGAAAAGTCCTCACAAACACGTGTTATCTGCTTACAGAAACTGACTCACATATGTCTACGTCTGTACAGTCTCACTCTATCACATAACGTATTACGATTCATCATCAACCATGTTACCTGGGTGGAAGTAGGAAAGCGATCATTATCTATCATCGTGCCATGAATTGCCTGATGGTCTAAAACGGTACCATCGATTTAATCACTTTTTCCGTGTTTCTTTCTCGTCGTCCCGCTCCGATCGTCTGATGATCAGATCATTATCACTGTTTGGTTCCGTTTCGTCGGAAACGTCCTCTTCGTTGGAGTAATCTATGGCAATTTTCAGATCATCGCATGTTACCACATCCTTACGATCAGCCGACGAGCACGATGAGTTACGCGACAGCGAACATCGTCGCTTAGCATCGATCGGACGGTGACTCATTTGCACTGCAGCTAGTTCCTCAGATTCTACATTTGCGTGAATTGTACCTGCATTGGAAATTGTAGCTTCCGTAAAATGCTGTTCAATCCCGCCGTGAATGCATACACGCAATGAGCTGTCAGTATCACAGGGTGCTGAAATCGATTGAGGAATTAAATTGCGAAGCGGGGTCCGTACTTTGCGTGGTTGCCCGCATTCAGTTTTGTAAAACTTAAATGGAAGATTAGATGACTGTTGCGAACTATGCTCTTCGGGGGCAGAATTTTGCGATTGACGATTTTGGTAAGCTCGACTGCCGCGCGTATCGTTGCAAGGATACGGATGATAATGGTCTGGAGGATTCATTCCACGGCACGATCCAGTCGAATGGTTTCCCTTATATTTCTTCAACGTTGCTGGAAGGCTTTTTGATCCGTTTTCTTCCGTGGTGTAAGACTAGTAAAGAAAAATTTAAAAACGTTTAAAATGTATGCACAATAAACCGTGGAATATCTCTTTCAAACGATACTCACGTCACTGTCCCCATCTGCTTGAACAGTAGTATTATCGTTGTTTTTCTGTTTCTTATTCAAGGCTGCAGCGAGACATCCCACACAGATGTCGCCATCCTGTTGCGACTTTTCTATCTGCCGTTGACTGTCACGCTTACTTCGGCCTTGTGCCGAACGTCGTCCAGATGATTGCGGAGTAGCACAACCTTCATGTTCCTGTTCTGAATCCGAATCGGAGGAACTGCGTGACATCTGAAATGATAACACAAAAAACGAATCATGTTATGCATACTTTTCAAATGAAACCCTTTACAGGTGCGTTTATTTTTCAACTGTCACCTGATTTTCATTCGATGCTCTTATCTGTGGCAATGGGCTGACGCTGTTACGTCTTTGATACCCTCCGTCGGTGCTGCTTCTATCGTCAATGAGATCTCCTTCTTCCATGTCCATGTCTAATTGAAGAATACTTTCTTGACTACCCGTAAACTAGGAGAACAAATGGTAAACCACGAAGTGCGGGTTGTTGTATTTTGCAAATAGAATGTCTCTTCCTTTTAAATACTCATATGATATCCTGTGTGTTTTGCATCAACTAATGAAAGTCGTATACCTATATATCGATTTAAAGTATGTGAAACTACGCTAACCCATTGACGAGGTGTAGAATAGAAAAGAATAAGGATTGCTAGGAAAACTTAATAATATCTCTCTTCCAAACTGAGAGATATGTTCAAATCTCTTCATTAAAGAGATATGTTTTCATCTAAAACTGTTAATAATGAATCAACTATCGTCAATAGTCGAATTGTTAGTATAGCAACAGAGAGAGAGAAAATGCTGTTTTGTTTCTTGTTAACCAAAGAGTAATCAAATCTACATACTATAAATATTTCAAAAATTAGCTGTTACCGATTTTAACAACTTTCTACTAATACACTAGCAAATCATACTTATAAATGAACGTTTGTATAGCGGAAAAAGCAATAAAATAGCTGTGAAAAAAATTTAACAACAACGTATAAAACTATAATGAAAAAAAAAATATAATGAATAGAAAACCATATATTTTATTGTTGTTTACAAATTTGTAGATGCATATGCCTCAGTTTTTTAAAAGCTGATATGTCATTCGCTAATTACTATTCGCCGTTATGAACAAACTACACAATAGGCTGTCAATATCGAGCATGAGAAAATAGCCATTTTCTATCATGAAATCTCTGTCTCACAACATTTGCTAGCGAACGCGTACGACAATGCCGGTTTTTATTTTTTTTTTGTCAACTATATCAATCGCGCTGCTGATGATTACACTGATACAATCGATATTACCCTGTTCTGAATTGACCATAAGCATTGCAAAATAAAGAAATTAAGTAGACCACACATGAATTACATAATAAGCGCAGCACGCAAACAAGAGCAATACACTATTTTTTCGCAAAAAAAAACTATCTGTACGCATCGTGCTTACTCAGCAAGGTTTAAATAAATCATAAAACCATTCGTTATAAACTTCATTGTAACTCAAGAATGCATCTTTACTACAAGGCGAATCACTGCTCGCCCGAACGAGCTTTTCCTCTCTTTGGCCTACCACTTGCGTAGGTCTATTCTTGATTGATTAATGCATTAGCGAAGAAGGGACTAATAGTAATTAGTAATAGTAGCATTAGCATTCGTCGCACTAGTTACAGTTACAAAAAACAGCGTTTACGGAGGCTTGTTGGTTTCGATATCGATAGTGAAAATAATAATCATAATAATGTCTCAAAATGTATCACAGAATCTTACACGGATATAGTGCTAGTCAATTAAGTATTATTGTGCAATTCCGTCCATACGGTCCATTGATCTAAGCTATAAGTCGCGATGCTAAATTTATGTAACTTGACTCTAACCTGCGGCTTTAATGTGCCGTCCGCAATATTGTGTATATAAAAACTGTTCGCTTGCTGCATGAACGGAACATTATATGTAAAAAGGATGTATAGGAAAAGTTTGACACACAATAAATTTTCAAACTGTCGACCCTGTAACGTTAGACGAGCCGGCTCGCATGGCACATTGTAATATTGCCTTTCACACAAAGCACGCAAAAGTATACTTGCTTCTAGCTGTTGATCCTGCATTGCTATATGTTTTCAATATATCAAATTGCGGCAAATAATGGACCGTAAGTGTAATGGAATCGTGTTTTATATGGTTGCGTTCACACATCAGTGATTTGTTTGCTTATTAGATGACTGTCGCTGTTGCTTTCATTATTATCGCTGCTGTTTGCATTATTGCTATCACAATTACTATTGTCCCTGTCATTACTACTAGTACTAGCGCCACTACAAATCATATCGTCATGTGTTGAAAGATCGCATAATACACCCATCCTACTGTTGCTACCACCGCCACTCGTACCGCTACTGCCCTCGACAACAGTATCATCACGACCAGTTGAACTCTCGTTATCATCGATGTTGATAATGATTGTTACGATATCAGTCAGCTGACCAACAGAAGTGCCACCGTTGCGACCAGCAATATAATTATTGCCAAACAGCGTCGTTGGAACGCTCCCGTCCACTGTGGCAGATGTAGTTGGACCCATACCTGCCCCAGTGGACCAGGAAACTCTTCTCGATGATTCTTCAGTCGACGCGATTGAGGAAGTAGTGATGGTCGATGTATTAGAGGGCGGTGGCGGTGGTGCAACATTTAAATATTCTGCGATCGCTGAATTGATTTGAGAAGACGAGGAAGAACCCACCACAAAGCCGTAATGTTTGAGAATGTCCATTTTGCACATTGGGCAGGTACGATGCTCAAGTAGCCATGGATCTATGCAGACCTTATGGAACTCGTGCCTGGGTGTAAATGAAAGAAAACGTAAGTAATTATGGAACATTTGAATTTCCACTTCAGAAATGCCCTCCACATTCCAATACTTACTTGCACGGTAGAACGCGTATAACATCAGTTACTTTATACGGTTCGATGCAGATGGCACAGCAATCATTATCGATTTCCTAAAAACGAAAACCATTTCCATGTGTATTGCTTTAGCACGTTAGATGATATATTTTTGATAAACTAAAACACAAACTTTACCTTGTCATCCGATTTAATACTTTTTGTTGGAATTTTGGCGATTATACGTTTTGCAACACTGCAGAGTCGTTTCTGTGAAAACATGATATAATAAAAACAAATGATATTATCCAGCTCTATAAGCCATCGTTTCAAAAGAAGTAAATCATGCCAATATCAAAAATGGACATAGCGCTGCAGTACCGAACAAATCGTGATTAACAATTGATTAACCTTAAATAACATTTGGAAACATGATACGCCGTAACGGTTTGTAGTACAATTTGAATACGATGTATTTTTTACCAACAATAATACTTACTGATTGTTTGTCTTTGGTTTGCAGATATCGGAATCGTTGAACGTAGTAAAATACTAACCACACCAGAGAAATTATCATCAGCACGATAAATGAAATTGACACAAACAGGACAGACGTTCTGTAATACAAACGACTAATTAAATATGGAAAAGAAGTTATTTATGTTTAGCGAAAGAATTCGCAACGTACCGATTTATGTTTCCCAACGGATGAAACTGACGAGATCCTTCAATTATTCGCATTTGCACATCGTATTTATGTACTTCTAAAATTTCGATCAGCTCAAGCCCCATTGCTTTTGTGGTGAAGACCGCAGTAATGTTTCCTGTGAATATAAAAAAAATAATATTATTTTTTATGTGATGCATTATTTTCGCCATATGAATGCCAAATCAAAGCTTTACGATACAGATATAAGTAGAGATCTGTATTTAATGTTGTATTTAATTTATATTGTGTTTAAGAATTACAAAAGAACTAACACTATCGTCTAGAACTCTTTGAATATCTTGAGAGAATGTTACATTTTTTTAATATTTTCCTATGAAGTTTTTAGATGTGTTATGTTAGAACGGAACAGGCCGTATTAGACTAATTTTACCACGTAGCAGGGCTAGTCAGACCGTGCTACGGGGGGACGGTCCGAATGGGATTTGAACCCGGTCCGGTTGTGTTAGGAACTGGCGCCGTTGCCAAATGCACCACCGGGCCGCCCCAAAGTAATAACAATAGTAAGTAAGTAATAATAAGTAGTAAGTGAAGTAATAACAATAGTAATAATCGCAACATTTATTCTGACACGATGGAACTAGCCAAAACTGACAATATNAGACTAATTTTACCACGTAGCAGGGCTAGTCAGACCGTGCTACGGGGGGACGGTCCGAATGGGATTTGAACCCGGTCCGGTTGTGTTAGGAACTGGCGCCGTTGCCAAATGCACCACCGGGCCGCCCCAAAGTAATAACAATAGTAAGTAAGTAATAATAAGTAGTAAGTGAAGTAATAACAATAGTAATAATCGCAACATTTATTCTGACACGATGGAACTAGCCAAAACTGACAATATTTCAAACAAATGTCGCTATTAATCACTACCGCAAATCAATCCGGATTTGTGAAATAAAACCAGTATCTATTTTCGTGGTATCAAATCCAATGAATACAACCGAGCTACCGATGTGCAGCCGGTTTTGGGATTGCCTCGGGTGTATACAGTTTCTACAATCTAATGTAAGTCAACATTTCTTTTCACTCTACCCGGCAAATGACCTGTGCGAGTAAGGCCAACAAGGCAATACCCACCAAATTGTAAATATACAAGTGGACAATCAGTCTACTGTTTCGAATTCATCCACAAGGAGAATATGAAAAGTTTTCACAAAACTAAAAACAAATATTTCTACATGTTATGTTATGTTATCTAAATTTCGATTTCGAATCGAATAACCTCAGACGGAAAACGCTAGGAAGAAATATACTCTAAAGGAGCACACATCATGAAGAAACTGTGAACTTTCACAAGGACAGAAACGAAAGAAGTAGAAACAATCAAAACCGCTTAAGCCATTAACAACTACCATAAACACTCGAATTTGTCAGGTTATAGGACATGAACCTGAACTTGAACGTGAACATTTATATAAAATCTCATCTCAAATATTTTTTTGAACCGTAAATTTAATAAAGCACAAATCATATTAAAACAAAAGGATTGTATTTTGAATGCTATATAAGTATTGCAAAATAATGTTTTGTCACACGTTGCTAATGAGCATGCTCCAATGGGATAATGTTGTCATTATTACAATCACCGCAACTGAACTGAACACTATTAATATGTACAATTGTATAGTCAACAGTAGTCGAACTTGTTTACTTGTATTTATAGTTTGCAAAGATCTTGTGTTTTGAAAAAACAACAACAATAAATAAAATTATCAACAGTTTAACAATGATTTATTCAATTGTTCCATATAAAACCTGACTGTACGTGCAATCACCAATGAATGTAAATAGAAAGAAGCATCGGAATATTCTACATAGGGTGATTACTTTTGTAATTTTACAAATGACATACTATACGAATTTAGCAAGATTACATTTTCATGATCAATAAAAACATTGCTTATGTTTCACAAAAATAATTGTACGTAGAATTCTTTGACAATAAAAAAAACACTTCGTACTGACACATAGTTATACATAAGTACACGCAACTAGTACAAGTCTTATGAAACAAGTATGAGAATAATCACAATCCTGCTAGCTTGATTTTACAATGGAACAATTCTGTTGAAAAATATGCTCTCACGCCCCTCAATACAATAAGCCACATGGTAACAGATACAGCAAGTCTGCGATACCAATGCATTGGCTTTAGCCATGATGTGTGGTTTTACTCCGACGATGGGGAGGTCGCGCATCGTCACAAGTGAAAGTAATCCATGAGCAGAAGGCATCGTCGTGTATGGCAAGCAGTTGCGCATCGTCGTTTTTGCTTGCGTGGGGTAGTAATGGCTAAACCACGTTAGGTTTGTTCCATTCGTGTAATGGTGTACTGTCGGTCAAAGCAGATGCAGTTTGTTTCCCATTATAGCCGAGGTCTTGCGGACCAACGCTTCGCTNCAATGCATTGGCTTTAGCCATGATGTGTGGTTTTATTCCGACGATGGGGAGGTCGCGCATCGTCACAAGTGAAAGTAATCCATGAGCAGAAGGCATCGTCGTGTATGGCAAGCAGTTGCGCATCGTCGTTTTTGCTTGCGTGGGGTAGTAATGGCTAAACCACGTTAGGTTTGTTCCATTCGTGTAATGGTGTACTGTCGGTCAAAGCAGATGCAGTTTGTTTCCCATTATAGCCGAGGTCTTGCGGACCAACGCTTCGCTTTTATTTAACTACCGAATCTCAACAGATTGTGCAGCACTCGGATACCAACAAACGCTTCATAAATTTATTAATCACGTTAGTTACCTTTTGCACTTCTAATGCTAATCAGCATTAATATTGTGTCAACAATGTAAGCAAACATTCCACTAAGCAATTTGTGTTTCTGTGTGGTAAACAATGACAATACTCGGAGTGAGACAGCAAACATCTATGATTTCCTGTAAGTACAGGCATCGGACACAATTTAGAGTGCAACTGTTTACAAAATTGGCACCATTCTTTTTCTTGTGTCAATCCAATAACATTTTACCTTTAGTAAATGTGTTTATACAAAAATACTACTTTCGATTTTCTATCAGTCATTTTCATTGTTTGATGTATCGTAAGCGACCACCTTTAATTAAATTTTTCATGAACAAATACTGTCAGCTAGATTAATTTTAATACGTACGCTCTTTATCGTTGATCTTCATCTTATCCAGCTTAGAATCGCCTTTGTCGTTATAGATAATGACACCACCAGCACCGTGCTCGTACGCATGTTTGACTTTATCTTCAAAATTGCAACCACCTCGTCGTACGAGCGCAATCCATGGCATGTTACGATCCGGGATTGGCTCGCCGAGTGTGCCGCTCCAGTGTTTGTAGCAGCCAGTATGGTCTGAACGATTCACACTGTTGCTGATGTGCACCAAAATTCCACTTCGATTGAGTACTCGCCCTTCGCCATATTTCGCACTCTCGTTACCACCAAGTTCCACCAACTGCCCATCAGCACCGGTGTAGCTGTAGTTCAGATAGGCCAATGTGAAGCTCTCGATAGCCATTCGTTCCTCTGCCGGCAATGCAAACGACGACACTCCATTGCTGAACTCGGTCGGCTGTGATAGGGATGCTATATCGTGGCTCGGAGATGAATTAGCCGCCACTAAAGAAGCTCCCACTAGCAGCGACAAAAAGTTGTTCATATTCACCTGATGACTTAACGCTGACATCATGCTTATTATTTGCAATAGTTATCACACGCACAACAACCTAATGAGCAATTTTTTCATAAGTGTATCGCGTTTCCCGACGCAAACACTTCGGCACTTTGTGTGAACACGATCCTCCTTAAGTCGCACAATACACTGATAGCTTAGTTAACGTACAGCGATAATTTCACTCTACTTTTCAGATTCACCACACCTCCGTAAGATGTTTCAATGAAA
>STHB01000010.1:432090-483477 GCA_018908115.1 Anopheles rivulorum
CTTTCTGGTAGCGATGGTGTCCGTACGTATATGTGTGTATGTGTAAACAACTTTACCACCCGCGAAGGTTGAACTCTACGAAATGCGATCGTTCTGCGTTCTAACTCGGTTTGGAGCCCGTTTTACCCGATGTATGTGTTACACAGCTGGAAAAAGAAAACGAAAAACAGATCAGTCCCATTACTGCGCGATGATAGTATGGTTGATGTATTCCCGATCGTTGATTATGGCGTGTTCTTCTTCCAAGCCCTTCCTCACATGCAATACATGCAAAAAGGGGGCCGACCTTTGCATGAGTAGCCTTGAAGTATGACGGTTAAATGACAAAGCCAACCAGCGTTCCTTCGGCTTCCTTTAGGCACTTCCAGCAATGCGACAAGCAATGTTCCCACTGCTCTATCAGTTGCGTAACGCGATTAAGTGAACCTGAGAAAAAGTGCAAAAGAGAAGAACGTTGTGTGGTTATGCTCCAGTCTTAAAGGCTAATGTTTTACATGGACACTTGAGAAAACAGAATTTATCTTCTAGCGGGTAATTGCATTACGCTGAGATTCTGTGATGCAACATCTGTAGGATTGTAGAATATTTTCCTAGTTGCAATATGCACCCTGTAACCGTGACCGTAATGAAGGAAATTACTTAACCACGCTCACCACTTTTCTAAGCACAATAAGACCTAAATAATCAATAATAAATGATAAATACACAACATTATATTATATACAGCAAATATAACAACAAATCATCTTCGAAGAAAAGCTAAACGAAGTTAAGTTTTCATTTCCATTACACTATTCCACACAACAGCGAACGAAGGTCGTACGAATATTGTTATGTGCATATAAGTCGAAACCGAAAACTTTGTTGCTCGATTTTCACGGTTCGTTTGTACCATTGACCTCAACGCCGACGTTCCACCGCGTACATCCTTTCTTGTCCTTCGTATCATCGATTAAAAGCAAATTTCTAATGCTCTTGTTTACGTTGTACAACAATAACAAACATCACGGACTTGGAGTAATGAACTTATAAAATTCCTTTAGTATTCATAATAATGATGCATTCCGCAACGATTGCTATTCACTTGCAGAACGTGATTAAACGGCAATTAAATATTGCAAACAAACACACCATAAAAACAGCATTCAAATTAGCTTCCGGTCATAATGCTAAAACACTCTTCCAATGTGTGAATGGATTATGTGTGCTCGCCTTTTGGCAAGCGATCATCTAACAGAGCAATCTCTATTTCCAAGCAACAAACACCGGGTTTCTCTGAACTACGTCAAGCTTAAGCGATATCTAATCGATCGATCTATTTACTTTTAAGCAAGTAGGTCTCAAAGCGGATCAACACGTTCCGTAGTGTTGGTAAAGTAACAGGCGTCCACGTGCACACTACTACAATTGAACAGTTTATTATCGATTGTGAACTTCCTCAAGATGCATTATCTAGTTGAAAACGGCTGCAACTGACGGTGCATTGCTTCAATTGTAGTAAATCAGCTCGTATGCGTATAGATAGGTGATGCACATGTGTGCATGTGTAAAGCTGGCAATTTATAAAGCACTTCAGATGCGCATGGTAGCGTTAAATAGAAATAGTAAACCAGTTTTGCACCGTCGTCATGCTGGATCATTTCTGCCATCCGTAAAACAATACATACTCAGGCGGAATGATAATCCTCCCCTTTTTCTATGACGATCGGTGTGCGAATACATTCGATATTATAGCAACGTTATCGTCCTAGAACCTAAAGCCACTGGTTCTGTGATATATTCAGCAACACAATTGAAATGAACTACATTTAAACTATTTTATATCAACGATATACACCCTGCTTTGCTATGTCACACTAGTCACATACTAAATTACATTTTCCTAGATAGCGAACTCAAAAAAAACGATCCTTGACACAGCGCAATCGAACTCAATGGTTGATTCATTCAAAAATGAAATTAACGCATCTCCTATCAAGGTTTGCTTTTCAATGTGATTTCCTCAATTTCAGATTTGTTTTAAGCTGTGCGGTTGGTGTATACCTCCTTATCGAAGCAACGAGCACGATCGCAAACGAAACAAACTGTACTCCATCGTGTACTGCATGTAACATCACGTCTATATGCGACCCCACAGTCAATAGACGTATGGCTGTTTGCGTGCTGTTCGATAGTAATCATTATTGCAATACTAGTTCAATTCACTTACGCTGTCTAGAACCGGTTTCGAGATTGCGCTCCTGTAGGAGCCACGCAAAAGAAAGAATTTCCGACCTGGACGTTTAGACCTGCGTAAGAATGCGTACAAACGTTATTCCTGCATCTTTCACTGGCTGCTATCATCCCAAAGTGACGGCAAGCTTGAGGAAAGGATCGTAAACTGCGGTGTAGTGTAGGTCCAACCTGCACCTCCTGCATTTGCTCCACTCCCCACTATCGCCAGTTCCACCAACACTTCCGTTCGTGCAAGGTAGGTCATTGAATGCGCGAAGGTTAGCGTGAGTTTATATTTATGTTTGCCAGTTGAATGCATTGCCACGGCAAGCGACGCGCGACAAACAACGGACACCGATCTTCCCACACTGAGACGCCACTGGCACTGGTGTGCGAGATATAACAAAGCCATGAGCCGGGTTTCTTGCCGTCAGCTGTCGTCAACGAACAGCAGGCGATGTGCGATGTTGTTTGGTCAAGTTGCTCTCGATATTAGCAGTTGATTATCTGCACCGAGAGCGCAGGTAGAATACATTTTCTGTTATCGTTAGCTGTAGTATGTTGGTGTAGGTTACGCAGTGCAAAGGCATAAGATTGGTAACCAAACATGCGAACGTTCATCATCATTTGTTATCTCAATTCATCATAAAACTCATGGCTGATAGGTTCCATTTTATTACTACGTTCGTATATCATGAAAAATGAGAAATCGTGACGTTAAATTCCATTCCTATTGAACCATTTTATAGCAGAAATGATCGAGCAATCGTTTTATTTTATCGCTAGCATTAGTAGAGCAGGGAGCATATGATAGACACGCAATCACTTATGAATGATCATTTTACGTGACAGAGCACAAAATAAAAAAGGAATCACTATTTCGACGGAATTTGGATGAATATAAACATCCTAATAAGCACCCAATAGACAACAGTCAATCATGGACCGATCCGATTCTTTTGTGGATCTATTAAGAAGTGTTCATCCTGGTCGATTGAGATTGATAGCGAAGCCAGATCATTACTGTTTTGGTTCTTACTATATCCGTATTCTATTCGCAAAAGGTTACCATGACAAAATCTCTGAGATGTGCTTCCTGGCAATATTTGCATAGCGCGATTAATTATTCTGCAACGGCGACAATGCTGTTTGCTAATAGCAAGTACTTGGGCTGGTTAAGAACACATGGGAGCTCCGGGAAGCTACGGGAAGCGTAGATATGCACGCTCAGCTTAACCACCCGCAAATGAATAATTCAGCACTTGATGCGTGATGCGGGAGGCTTTCAAGCAACGCGTTTGAAGTCTATTTCGTGTTGGCAACGATTGCGTCGAACATTTCAAACGAAGCTCAAACGTGCAAAGTCTATAGTTGTACACTTGAATAATACCATGCACCATGGCTATCCCTTTCATTTAACGATCAAAACCAGGAAACATGTAGCACATAGCTGGAATTTTTAAAGAAATACATTATTCGTCTACAACTGTGTTGTTGATACGGAACAACTAAATTTCCACAGGATCACGATCCAAAGCAAGAGACTACTACAGCACATTGGTATGAACAATCGGAAACATATGCAAATATACTAACAGATACGAAAAGCAACGGTGTTTAATGTTGCAGTTGAAAAATGCAGTCGTTAAATGATGAATCTTTCACATTCGACAGATTCAAACATTTACGAGACAACTTTCATTGTCGTTTGGTCTTCAATTGTCATTACAATACGCACACCTTAGCATCAATTGCGCTAATTTTTACTTACACACCCAGACCCGTTCAGCCGCATACAGAAACATTTGTATGTAATTATCGTCACAAATAGCACATTGCTGCCGTTTCTTAACGCGATCTAACTTAAGTAGCCTGACTGATCGATCTGCGAAACATCCGCGTTTCAAAGTCATGCGTATTATTAGCGGTTCAGTTCTAAACTACATGCGTTCGACTACACAGGTTGCGTGTGTTAATTTCATTTGAATAATTCTCCCCTGATTGCGGTGCGCGAAACACACACTCTAGTGTATCGAATGCATACACAATTGGGTCGAAAACGGCACCACCTCCGGTTGCATTTATAAAACACTTCTTTTTTTTAACTAAAAGTTTTATTTCTTGCCGTTCTACTTGCAGTACAAGTTGTTGGACAATACAAAACATTATGTCTGAAACAACTGCGAATTAACATATCGTTAAGTGGAACGACATTTATCACACCTTTGCCAAAGAATGATGTAAATAGAACGGGAACCTCCACATTCCGAGCAAAACGTACTTCTCGAAGTAAAATTTAACAAAACAAAAACTTGTACAGAAAAAGCTCTGTTTGTTGCACTCTCTCAAACGCACAAAGCCAATTATTTATTTAGCAATATTAAAGCTTGTATGCTTTGTACATTAACATTTTAGCGAACATAATCCGCACACCTAGTTGGATTGTTAACACGGTTGCACATAACGATGGAATATCAATATTCTACAATAAAAGATAAACAAAGAGCATTGGGTGCTTTGTTTCTATCCGATCAACGTTTCGGTTCCACGTCGTGCCCACGTGAAGATGTTTCATACACGGGTGTATTTCTTGTGCACGAGGAGATCAATAAGCTTCGCCACGATGAAGCACCACGCGCTGAGCGTCTTTTGTTAGCGGCTAAAGGTGCTCAGTTTTAATGCTTCTCTGCATTTTCAGCACCATAGTCACCTTAACTCACGTGACCAGAATGGCAGAATAGACAAATAATCTGTAAGCATAGCTACCGCCCGGCCAATGGACTGTGGACCATTCTTCTGCTCAAGGACAATTCAGCGTTTTCTATTTACGCTGTCCAGTTTGCTTGCTCGTGTGCCGTTCGATCATTTTGATCCCAAGTCCCATGACTTTACGGTAGGACGAATGTGAACTCCTCTTGGCACATGTTGGACTGGGATTATGGAAATGCCTTTCTACAAACGTGTTTCGTTCTTCCACTAATGACTGATGCACGTTTTAGTTCCGATCATGCGACACTGTCCTTCACGTTGTCTGGTAACGTTTCTGTCGGATTTAACCCAAAACATGCAGTTGTTACACCGGAAACCATACTAGGTAAGAGCATTTGACACCCACACAGTCAGTTTCTTTACCTTTTCCTGCTAGTTTTTCGTCTATTCCCTTTTGTTACACCAGTAAGCGAATTTTCATACCTTTATCATTAGCGTCTGTTGTCGTATTATACCGCAACATACGTGTGCATATATATTAATTTGATTTATTTAAGCATTTCTTCGCAGACTGTTTTACTTGTGTATGCATTTTTTTTTTTCATCGTTACACCAAACGATTTATGCGGAAAACTAATGTAGTTTCAAAACTCCATTATCGCGTAAATTGTCTCAATGGGGGGATGGCGAAAAGGGTAAACCAGTAATATTTAGAATTTCCCTTGGCTGAGGTCACAATAGTAGTGAAACATAACACCTTCGGGCTACCCCCGAGACAGATTACTCGAATTGCTTAGAGGGCAATCTCCCCGGCGCACGTTACGGAAGCAACCAGATATGACGTAAAGAAATAGAATAACAAATCCCAGGCAAAACGGACAATCCGTAAACATTTCTCCTGACTGCAGCATCAGCAGTGGAATCTCTCGGACCTCTGAGCCAAAATAGCGAGTAATGCTCAACCGGGAGCATCGGCACAAGGCGACAAGGTTCTCCGATGTTTTCGGTTTGACCCACTTTGAGCAAACGTTTTGGGACGTTGTTGTAGGTGGAAAAAGACGGCAAACGCCATAGTTCTATCATTTGTTTTTTTTTTTTTTTTTTTCATTTGTTCGTCACTCTTGTCTAGTGCAAAACGTGACAGAATCGGCAAATGACTTCTGCTGTACTCAATCTTCTCCCGCATCCTTCGGGGAAACCCAAGGCTATTTAAAGAAACAAGGTTGAATATTAGCGCTTTCGCTCAGAATTCTTCTTCCAAAAATTTGACAATACAGGGGACAGGGCCATACGTTTATACCTTTGGTTAAAGCAGTTAAAGCGAATAGGCAGTGTGTCGTTTCTGAGCGGCCGATAAAAAAATATTTGTTAAATATATCGTTAAGTTGCTTGATTTTATCGATTTAGATTAATTTATCTCATTCAGAGCAGCTGTTATAATTAAATCGATTTAATGGAACTCATGGTGATAATCATTATAATCAAATATTTGATCAAAAACGAAAAAACGGATTCAACTTTAATTGTCGGTTTACCATTTCCGAGCCTTTTTGCTGACTGTCAAATGTCCCCTGCGCTGTCAAACGGTTCCTCTACTTGCTGATCTTCTTGCTTGTCAAAATGCTCTACATTCTACCACCTTGTATCTTTAAATAGCCTTGGGGAAACCACACAAAATCACACAACAAAGCGTCATGCCGCAACATATTGTATTTTACAAACACCACGCAAAAACAAAGTACGACTGCAAAATGTAAGCTGGGTGTTAGTCATCGGAACACAAACACCGTTATTCTAATCTTGCCATTCTTGTAGTGCTAAAATGCGATTGAAGAATTATGTAAATACGTGTGGATGTGTGCGTCTTACCTGCGCCGTCTTGCTCGTTCTGGTCGAGGCCAGCTGGTTCCGATGTGCTGCTGCCTTCCGGGTGTTTCTTCCGGGTTGGTTTCGGTGCAGCCGGTTCCGTTCAATTGCGAAGCAAAACGGCACACGACAATTTTCACAGAAAGTGCGCTATATTTTTAGCCCCCAAAACACACAAAGAGAACCTGTCCGTTGTTTGATTGAATCGTGATGAGGGGGTGAAAAAAAAGAAACCTACAACACA
Organism: Anopheles rivulorum; assembly: GCA_018908115.1. NCBI lineage: Eukaryota > Metazoa > Arthropoda > Insecta > Diptera > Culicidae > Anopheles > Anopheles rivulorum. Next base: position 439,124 of record STHB01000010.1, read on the forward strand.
GGTTTGCTCTCCGTACGGGGAGGATGCCCCACTTTAACGACGAGAGCGCACACAAACAATACACTGTTGAGATTGAGAAACGTACGATTTTCTCTAGTGTTCTTTTTTTCTGTTTTTTCTCACGCCCTCAACTCGTAAGGGAAAATTATGTTCAAGGAAATTCTGTTTTTGACTGTTAACAGTTCTGCGATGCAACACCTACCACGCAAGGTTTCCGAACATGATCACTTATGCGCTTTTTTGTCACAGTTAAGTAGTATTGCTTGATGAATTTCAGAAATTGGTATTTTTTCCCATTCACCAACTCAACACACACGCTCCTCTCGCGTCGTTTCGGAATGAAAAGTGTTGCGAAAATGTTGATGTTATTTTCCTGCAGTGGATTGGCTGTCAATTTACCAATTTAACGTCAGAGCCATTTTGACGAAACGAACTATCCCACTGTGCCAAGCGAATTGTCATGTTTGACAGTTTGGATCCACCAACACGAAAGTCGACATAAGATTTTGTTCTTAAATTGAATGTGTGAATAACAATCTCTGATGTTATTTTGAATTCGGAATTCTGAACGTTTAGTATAAAAATTCGAACCTTAACTTTATATGGATGAGCTTTTATTCAACCAATTGTCTTGAGCGAAGAAGAAGAAGAGACTGTATTATTTGGATTTCATGATCAGCTGTGATCTATCAACCACGGCAGAAATGAAAGAATCGACTGCAGAATGCGCTACATTTGAGTGAAAGAGAAGCAAGTCATGAAGAGTGTGTGACTGAGAAGATACTAANTGAATAACAATCTCTGATGTTATTTTGAATTCGGAATTCTGAACGTTTAGTATAAAAATTCGAACCTTAACTTTATATGGATGAGCTTTTATTCAACCAATTGTCTTGAGCGAAGAAGAAGAAGAGACTGTATTATTTGGATTTCATGATCAGCTGTGATCTATCAACCACGGCAGAAATGAAAGAATCGACTGCAGAATGCGCTACATTTGAGTGAAAGAGAAGCAAGTCATGAAGAGTGTGTGACTGAGAAGATACTAACGAGAATGAAAGAAAACATCGACCAAGCTTTGGGACAAGACATCGTTGGAACGAACTGAAGTTTATTTCGTTTCGAAAGCTTTACGATTTCGAACTTTTCCCTTCGCTCATCACTTTGTTCAGGCGAAACAACATTTTATATTTGCGGCGAAAACGGATTTGTTTCATTTCACAGCGGTTTGTGTCTTGGGAATACAGCAAATACAATTTTAACGCATAGAGTGCGCTGCACCGTTCAGTAGCGCCATCTATTAAAAAGTAGCAAACATTCAGCAAGTACTGCTGAAGAAAATAGCGTGTTCGTTGGCTTTTCCAAAATCAATCTTTCATTTGCTACTTCATTTGAATGTTTGAACCAGCTATAAAATAACAAACGCACAAGTTGTCCATATTTGATCAAGACGTTGTTTTTTGTATCTTTTTATTTAATTTTCGTTATTGTTTTATAACAGTAAATATCAATTAGTGCCAAATATGATCATTACACTTTTTTCACAATTTTGAAGAATTTCCGTGTGCCTCAATTAGCCGCATGTTTAATTTGGTTTTATGTTTAAGTTACTCCTTCCCCCTTTGTTAGCATCCTTTATACAGTGATCGTTAAGTAGAGCTTTGCTTGGAACTAGCGTCCCAACAACAAGGCAAACATTGCCTTCAGGAGTAAAAGTGGGCTTTGGTGTTTGACAAAGCTGCATGTCGTACTCCATTCCGTTCCTGGCTTTTAGCAATCCGATCGTTACGCGCTACATCCTGCTCCAGTTCATGCAGGATGAATTGGAACTTCTTCACGCATCCTCCAATCCTATCGTACGTAAGGGGATCCTCTCAACGATAGATTGGAACTACGTTTTGTATTTGTGAAACATAATCGATTACTTGAACTGAACTGAACGGCGTCTTTCAGAAAAGAAAGTGAATCATGCACTGCATATTTAAGATCACTCCTCCCATAGCCCGATCACGTTTGCCTGGGCCATCGATGCTTTGTAATAGTGTCAACCTTTCGAAATGCATGCTCCTGACACAGGAAACACACTAATAGCATCGTTGCATGCAGATGCAAATCATTATAGTTAGGTTAATGTTTAATTTGTTTACGCTTTACAAATGCTATCAAATTATGTGACCCCGCTCGGTTCATGTTTTGTTTTAGTGTTTTTTTGCTTTTTCTTCTTCTCATTCTGCTTTGTTTTTTTTGTTCCACAACGCACACATACACATTCTGTTTCGTATCTCGTAGACAAATTTGGTTAAGTTTTTTGGTTGCTTTTTTGTATTTGCTTTTCTTACTTTTGCAATCATAATTTTCGTCTAAACAACAGTGAAGTAGAAGTTATTTGCCTAGAGAGTTTGTTTTTTATTCTTACTGCAATCCTACATCGCCTACGTCTTGTTTTACTTTTGGTTATAAAGAGAATAATACAAGAAAAATGCTAGCATGGGCATTCTACATCCAGATGGGGGAGGGAGGGAGGGGGGACAAGAGTTTACTTATTCCATTTTCCATTGTTTTGTTCCGAAGCTAGAAAGTTTTGTTCGATTTTTTCGTTTGTTTTGGGTTTTTTTTTGTTTTGTTTGTTTTTAATATTTATTTACAGAATTGCTAGATTTTGAATGATTCACGTCACGAAACGAAAAACTGAACCTATAAGCCTATGAAACTAGCACACAAGTATCAATAATATGAACGGAGGTCCAAAAACGATACATATCACATTGTATGCTTGAGTAAAATTAACAAGAAAAGTCACCATGTTCACTTCACTGCTGCCTGCATACTGACCGGTATGATGGTGTATAGAAATATTGACATAAATATGATGGTTTTGTTTAGTGGAGCCACTGGGCCACATTGGGTTGTTTATCCAATCACGATGGAATGACACTTTTGACACCCTCCAGCCCTTGGGCCCAGCGTTTGCTTGCGTTTGTATGTTCTAAGTTGTATATTCAATACGGTAAAAATAGAACAACAGCGACACATTTCTTCACTAGACTCTATATATGTGCGTGCACTGTAGTCTAGCGCACATACTAACTGTCACGCCACTGTCACACTGCTCTCGTAGTGTGTGTTGTAAAGGTTACATGGTTAGTTTAGAAATTGATTTCAAACTTCCTGCTCTGATTCAGCGCACAATAGTCACAATTCGTTGATGCTACGCCACACACGTTTGTCTCTGTCCTGTTGATTTGTTGCACTAAAATGTTTGTCCTCAAACATTCGTTAATGTATATGAAATTCATTAAATTACCCTGTGTTTTTCTTATTCATTTGTTTGCTTAAAAACGGTTGCTGTCTGGTTCCTTTGCAGCGTTAACGCGTTTACTTTTTCTACTCCAATGCGAGTGTGCGCGAACTTCGGGCGTGTGCTTCATTACCCGGTGGCGAATGATAATGGTAGTTGTGGCAAAAAAAAAAATCATCTTCAGATACGTACGAAAATCAAAGTAAAGTCAACTGTGTGTAGTGTGAGTAAAATTTCAAAAGAAACATCAAACATGCTCCATTCGCGGATTGTCTATTGTTGTGATGGTACATGAAACGATTATGAATTTGAATAATAAAAAGCAACACCTTGTTGCTTCGTGTTGCACCGTAATGTTTTGTAATGAAACGTTAGAATATTAAGCAGCTATTTCTGTGTAACGAATGCACTTAATATCGTTGTGGCACCGTGTGGGTAGAATCGATAAACGAAAGTACAAAAATTTCACACCTGATACTGTAGAAAACGGACACACGCGCGCGCTAGCGCACATTCGTTCTCGCATTAGTGAATGCTAGGTTCGAGTTCCTGATTTGTACATATGGTTTACATAATATTTTATCCTGTTCATGTTTTTTTTTTAATTCTTTTCGGTTTGTTTTTCACAGTTTTTCACATGTTGCCGTATTTTTGGTTGGTACACCTGCACGGTTCTAATAAGCTTTCATTAGGTTGTAATGAACACCAAGGAATCTAACTGCTCCTCCACGTCATTCTTCGTATACTATTTACTATAAGAATGACACTAAAAACACAAGAGATAAAAGATAAGTTTGATTAGCCTGAATCTATTGTACCACTAGACCACTTGCTCTAGCTATAAATGTATCCCCTTTTCACATTCTCCAATCAGGTCCGTAAGGACTTTTCGTCTTTAAATGTTATAGCTCTTATAAAGTATATATATATATATATATATATATATATAGTTTTTTCCGACCGTTTCTCATACACTGTGGCGCTGCACTGGAGCAGCGTGAGTGGTTTTGCAGCTTTGAAATTTGTACATTTACTTTTTACAACTGTATTCATACGTTCCATTTTACAGTATTTGAAAGTTCTACGACTATGTTGCTACCGTACCATTTTTGACACCTTTTTATACTATATTGACACCATGTAACAGAACTGCAATTTATTACTGTGCGTTTTGTTTGCGATCGAACCGAGTAGAATCTGTCGATCCGGAGTTTTTTTTCCTGCATGGTCTTCAACTGCTTTTGGCGCATCGCACAGAAAATACCATCTTTCCGAAAGAAGCGTTCTGTCTATTTCAACATAAAACAACACAATTGTTCGAATGCCAACCATTTGAAAGCTGTACTGCTATGCTGAAATGTTTTCCACATTTCCATTCGTGCCTTTCCATTGTTTACTGTAACACTGCCCTTATGTGGGGATTTTACCTTACGCTGTTGGGTTTTATTCTTGTTTCGGTTTCTGTCCTATTTAAGGATCCACAGTGCCTGGTTATCATGTTGTCTAGTAGTAATGATCATGAATTGCTAAACCTCTCTCTCTTTCAACTCTCTTTCTCTCTCTCTCTCTCTCTCTCTCTCTTTCATCTCTCTTACTCTATCTCTCTCTCTCTCTCTCTCTCTTGCTTTCAGTGTTTGCTGTATGCAATAATAATCCACTTAATATCGTTCTGTAAAATACTCATTGCTCTCGTACTAGCTGCGTACATATGTATTGTGGCCTATTGTGTGTTTGTATAAAAATATTTGTAAAAATGTTCTCGTTCTCGTAGTTGATGATCGATTTGGCTCGATTGATCTGGTACTGTGTGTAAAACTGCAATGTAAAAATTAGTTCATTTTCAACTGAGCTATGGATATTGTAGGTAACTGTTTCGAACAGTTTTGGCGCTATCTTGTAAATAATAATCAAAAAAATAAAACATTGTATCAATTCCAGCCGACGCCCTGTTTCTGTTTCGTTTCCAAGGAAATCGAGCACTGTCCACAGTCTAGCTAGTCACCAAGGGTAAATCGCGTGCGTTTTGCCGTGCGTCAGGGCGTCTGCTGAGAGGAATCAGTATTGTTTTGCTTTCATCTTCACCGTCGCCTTACTTGTTAATATTGTTCAACAAATAACTGTTGTCAGTTTTATTGTATATGTATATTGATTGAGGAACTATTGGTTGTGGTTGCTTGCGTCTATATCTTTCCTGCTTGCTTTTCGCACTGTTATCTGTATATCTATTGCATGCTAGTTTGTCAGGTCAACCGATTCACATACGCCGCATACGGCGCATTCAATATTGCACGAAGAAATTCGAAACATAACTCTTTTAACCATCATTACACATGGCTAGTAACTCTGTCATTAATGGTTTCAAATCGGTCCGAGTCGCACAAAAGTGCGGTTCCGTTGTTTAATCTATTGTGTTTAGTTTAACAAAACGAAACGATCGCCACGTACATTCGCTGTTTTCCATTTTTTGTCTCGAGCTGGTGCGTCTCGATCGTTCGTTCGATCGCTTGGATGTGTTATTAATAAACTTTAATAAGCAGCAATTATGGCGGCGAATATCCTTCCCCAATGGAAGGACGTACGTAATATGTAACATTGTTGTGTGTTTGTTTTGTAGCATTTGAAACAGTTTAACAACTAATAATGCATTAGAATGCTTTGACGATCCTGTGTGGAACATTTTAAAATGAAACGCTTGCCGTGTGTGTTTTGGTATAAAATAACGCACAGTGATGAATCACTAACAGAATTGTGTGTTGATTGAGTTTTAGCTATTGTAGTGAAATAAAGATTGTTATAAATAAAAACAAACCTCGCACACACACATAAATTAAAGCATGGGTGTAATTCGGTGTGATGCATTTCAGTCTTATTCCATGCCAAATCGATTCGATCTGGTTACTCATAGGTGTGTAGATTTGGATAAGAGCTCTCATCTCGTATCTTGTGTGCTAAGTGTACATGCTCCATACTGTATCGGCAGTCATATCGGGAAGCCAAAAAAAATCGTCTATAACTCATAAAATGTGTGATGTTGATGCTGAAAACATGATAAAATAAAAGAGAAAAACGGAAAACGGTAAACGAAACGAAAGGAAACGAAACAAACAAACGAAAGCGAATAATGTATTTACTAGTTTAATAATATCTGCTTTATTAATACTGTATTGTTCATCTGGTTTTACTTAGCTCTTCTTTGAAGTTACGCCTTGTGTCGATGTAGTCGCTCGCGATTGCTTTCCTCTACAACTGGTTACAACATAAAAATTAAACTATGCAATAAAATCGCTCGTACAACTTAATAGGAATCAGAAAGAAATCAGGAAGCAATGTTGTCGTTTACTAAGCATCACGTGTTTAACCAACAAAACAGTAGCATTAAACAAAAGGGGGAACGGACTTGAATCGTACGGTTCGTAAATATATGGGAAAATCAAGTAAGTAAGTATTGCTACCGGGGGGGAAAGTAAGGCAAAGTTTAAAAACTAAACATATTGCATTCACAATTGCATTCATCCTGCGATGATGATGGCTTACGGACTATATAATCAAAGATCTAGTTTGCTTTTGTGTGTTTATAATAAATAAAAAATATGAATAATAATAATAGCAATAATAATAATAATAATAATAGTTTAATCTGTTGCTAATCATAACAAAACAAAGTAACTGAGAGCGTGTGTATCGCAATAATGCAGCGATGCAAACGATCCATTCTGATCGGTGTCTGTCGGTATCACTAGTAGGGGCGACGGTACCAGCACCAGTTATTATAAGCATGGTTGGAGTTCTATTGATTCTTTGATTTAAAACTTACACAAAACTTAAGATTACACTTCAGGAAGCACGTATTTTCAACTGTTTGATGTACAACCTCACCCTCACATGCAGTACCACAGCAATCGTTGCACGTTGTCCGTATTGTTTTCTATTATTTGATTTGCATGTTGAATCATTTGACACGTGGTTTGTGACAAACCTATAGCTTTACACATCTATCCGACCGATTTGTCGAAGGTGTTTGCCGCTTACTAAAATAGTAGTACCGTACTACGGTAGGATGCGTTCGGTTCGATTTTACAAAATGAATCAATTTGTGCGGGAACTCAAACAGCCATCACACGCTGTACACACATTGAACTAAGATACTGCACAGTAAGGTCCATTTACACGTCCACAGGTTGTAAAGTTGTTCTTTGATGGGGAGAAGAAAACAGAAACAAAAGAAACAGAACAGACCTCGTTGCTGCTTCTCGTTTCATCACATTTGCAAATCTCCACGCTTCGTTGCAAATGACCAGTCTTAGATTCTAGCCGACTATGTAGGCGTTTTGTTCAGTTGTATCGTATTAGATATTGCCACGGAAAGCTGCACCCTTACCACATACCCTTGCATTGCTGTAACTAAAGGAAGAATTTTGCTAAACGGTTACAATACGAATATTGCTTCAACTAAACATGCCGTCCAGCAACGCGTCGGAATGCTTGCACCTTATAACCTGGGCACTTGTCGTTTTGGACCGATGACATGCTCAACTGTGCCTACGGATTGCTTTCATTTCAACAGATCACACCATTGACTCTTGTCTGGATCTGAACGGTCGCCCATTTTCCCACGAGACCAAGTGTCGATAAATTAAATCATAATTCAATGGGAAAACACAATACCGCGGGTTGTGATTTTCAGCAAACGTGGTTTAAAACATGGGTAAAGAAAATTGTGCTAAGGTGACAACAACAACTAGAAGGATGAAACAGCTAGCTTTCTATCCATCCCACCGTGCCCCGATGCGACCGATCGTCCGATCGTCTTTATGCGTGGGCCTGCGAGTGGAGTGTGCTAACGAATCTTAAATATTAGTCCTGCCCGTTCTGCTGGTATATCTCTCGCCGGCTGTCCGCCAACTGCTCCGATGAAGGTCGATTGAGTGCTAACGGTTGCGGAAAATCATCGTCCAGCGATTGTTTCGACCGATCGCTCTTGCAATCCTCGTCGACGGACATTGGCAGCGTGTGCGGCGGGTGTCGCTCCGGTGGCAGCAGGTTCAGCATGCTCAGTGGTAGTCCCGGAAATCCACCCGGGAAGTCGGGATAGAAGCCGCCGGGGAATGGGTTGAACAGTGGGTTCGGGCTGGACAGGAGATCCGGCTCGGAAGATGCAGACCTAGGACCACCTCCACCACTGCCGGGACCTCCACCACCACCACCTCCGCCATGGGGGCCACTATTTCCTTCCCGTCCAGTGCCACTGCCAGAATGGTGACTGTGGTGTAGATCGGAATCTTTGCCTTCCTTCTTATCCTTGTTGCTGTTACTGACACCCATCTGCAGCAGCTCGATGGGTGGTCCACTGATGCAGTCCTTCCGCAGTTGCTCAAGCTTTAGGCTTTTGCCGTACTTGCCCCTAACGTACATCAGCAGCGAGTTGTACGGTATGCCGAAGATGCGAGATGCCTGACTCGTAGTCATCTTCTTGTTCCACACGTGCTGTAGCGCCTCGGTAAGTTCTGCGTTGGTCCACGATCGGGGTGGTCCTCCACGTGGTGCCGAGTGTTGTCCTTTTGGTCGGTTCACTGGAAAAAAGACACACAAAAAAGGGGGGAAAACAAAACAGTTCAGTTTTAAATTTGGCGAAACATAGGGAAAACGAGAAAGCATCACGGCTGTCGGCCACCAACAATTGTACATGACTCAAAAACTGGATAGGAGAATCGAAAGGTAAAAGGAACGAAAGGCTTCTGAACGATCAGTCCGCAGATTTGATGATATGATGATGTGTGCTTCTGTTGTTTAGAAAAAAGCAGTGATTGGGAAATCGTGACCAAAGGCAAAGGTGCCAGCCCGCAGATCTGCCGTCAGCTGGGCGTTCCTGCAGCCGACACAGTTTGTTTGATGTGTCGGGAGGCGTACCTGACACGTTCGGCGAGCTAGTAATCCATTTGTCCAATTACAGAAACAAGTATCCCATCCCCGTTCGATCAATTAATTATCGTCCAAATCAGCATCTCGAAGTGGTGTGCGGTACGCAGCTGGTTCAATCAATGTGTCCTCGGATGTGTGTCATTTCTTCGACTGTTACACTTTTTGCTCAGCACCACCGAATTGAACCGAACGGTTCAGGTGAGTCTACCAAGTCACCAAGCGATGGAAGACTTTTCTCTCTTTTCAAAGGAAGAAAGATGTGCCTGAAGCCAACACGTTTCTACCGACGAAGCGATCTTCTTCCAAATCTGTTGACCGGCCATCACCTGATAGTTGTTGCAGGTCTTGTAATACTATGGGCTGTGCATGAAAGCGGTCCATAACGTTTGCCGACTCATCATGACCTGTCCACTTTCGGCGCTGTTTCATCGCATGCCATATATTTTGGCTGGTTTGCCGCATGGCTTCAAAATATCCGTTTAGCCGTGTTTAGTTTCCATCAATACGCTTCGTGCGGGTAGACTTTGTGTGGCTGTAACATTTCACGAAGTATGCGGTACGATTTGAGACGCGTCGCACAGTGCGTAGTGCAGTATGATTTGGGATGATTGCAGCGGGCGGGATAACGCGTCTTGTTAGCCGCTTTCTGTTCCGCTCAACGCAAAACGCAAATTGAACATTTGCCTACTAATCTAGCAAAACGCTCGATGGGCAGATAGATACATGTATATGTGTGAAAGGTGAAATGTATTATTATTTTATTGCTACAGTCAGCGTGATCGTGCAACTAAAAGCAGGTTATAGTTCGCTTTTCACAACGATCCTCGAACGCTCATTTTTTTTCTTCTTCTTTCTGGTGCCGTTTGTTAGAGTTTTAGGCAGAATTGGATCTCTTCTTACTGGTTGGAAAAAAGGCTTCTTGCCTCACACCGGCGTGTATGTATAGAAATTGATCTGCGTGATATTTATTGTACAAACAAGTCACACATTGATAGACTTGAGATTTCCATTCTTCCCACCGGTGGTGGGAATGATCTTTATCTGAGCACACAGATTCTTTACACCGTTTAATTGAATTGAATTGAAAGTTACAAAATGGAAAAGTAAACCATGGCTCATACGAAACACTGGATGGTTTCGTGCGTGGCTCAAACACTCCACGTACCAATAAAGCAAGAAAACAGATATTATTGTGCCGGTCACACTTTGGCCCGGTAAGCTAACGAGATATGTTCATTTCGGAGCAATTGCATGGGCCTCGCGCACTGGCGAATTGTATACTGACAGGCTTCGAACAGCGGAATCGTGACCGCACTCTGCAGCTATCACATCAGATCAGTCTCATCATGCGGTCCACGCGGTTCTCTGCATACGACGACCGGACTCGTACCGGATATGAATCTTGGAACCGGTGACTTTCAAAAGCTCACCCCGATTTAATTCAATTCTATGTGGAGGTGAGAAAACTCACGTCTCTCTTCAAACTGTCGGCATCTTTTAGATTGGCCAGTCGCCCGGGATGCTACGAAATCATCTGCAACACGCGGTTACGTGATGAACGCGCCTTTGTGCTTTGAACAAAATATGTATCACACATATCCAATGGGCCAGCTGGAGCCAGCTGCTCGATTAAATGTGAATTTTTGGTGTTTTGTTAATGTTTTTTTTAAGTAACAATACCTATGCAATATGCCAGACGCGCATACGAGGAGGAAAAGAAAACGGCTACAAATCAAAAGAAGTAACAATTCAATACTTTTAGTCAAAAACATTGTTTACAAACTGTTTTTTTCTTTCTTTAACTTGAGCGAAACATTGAGCAAGCTCCCGTAAGCGGTTTTTGCAGCTAAAAGTGAATAAAAAGTTTTGAAGAGCTCCGTCAACGTGACCAACGGGTAACGGTGCGCTTTTCTTTTTAATCCACATACATGGTCGTATCCTGCACCGTGGCCGAGTTGAACCGAAACACTCAGCAACAAGTACGATCGCATGGTCGGATTGGATATTTTTTTTATCGCATTTGAGACACTTCCGCTACAGTCAGGCAGGAAAAAAGCCATGCGATTACTTCTTGTGATGGTGTTTTTTCTGCGAGTTTTTATTTTTATTTCTGTGCAACACCGCACTACCGGCAACCGTGTGAACCGACCAAGGATCAATTGAAAGTCCTTCGTTTTCAATTTTTATGTTCTGCACGGGTGCCGCTAGCACGATGATGATTTCGGTGTGCGATAAAATCCTTTCGCTTCAGTACTGCTTTTTTGTCGTGATGGGCTACGCTTTAACGTTGCACTTGACTGTTTACCCATTACCCAGTGACCATCGGCGGCTAGTGAGATCTTATTTGGCGCTATAATTCGAGAGCTATTGGAGGAGGCAATTTGGTCGATGAGTGGCGATCATTGATAAGAGTGAGTGAGTAGGAACACTGTTTGCCGTGGTTAGACTATAGAGGTCTAAACTGATGTTTTGGCTGGTTTTGTAATCGGATTATTCGACTGTTAATAGTTTAAAGATATCCCATTTGCTCCTTTATTTCGCTGTACGAAATACTCTTGTATTGAATGAAAGGAACTTCAGGTATGTATAGCAGCAACTGCGCATAAATGCATCTGTTGTTCATTCTGTATGCTTAATAGAGTGGTGTCGTTGCTCGTATTGCTTGTAATTCGGGGCTGAATTATACAGTTAGCGCGAAAAATTGGTTTAATTCAGCCGTTAATCATCATGGCGCATTGATGTCGAATTTAGCCGTTTACCGAACATCAATAGAAGGTCTGAACCGCACAGCACAGGTCTTCATTTCGGTGCCACGCCGAAGAGGTGTTCCGTATCGATGTGCTCGAAGTTGATTCGGTGGAGATGTCTAAATATGCAATTAATCGAATTGATTGAAGGAAAAGAAATTGATTGAATAAAACGAAAATAGCTGCCCCAACAAAAATAAAGAAACTTACACGGTTGGGAAGGAAGTAGAGCAAACGGAGAGGGGGAGAAGAAAAAATAAAAAGAAAGGAATCGAAGAAGCGTAAGCCAAACGCCAGCCAAACCAGTCAATCCGTCCGTCGAAAAGAGTTGAAGCGAAAAGGGACCACGGAAACGATGGAAACGCAGCAAAAACGGTAGTCGACGGTGTCTTGAGAAAACAGTAGGTGAGAATAAAGCCGAAAGAGTTCTTTTAGCTGGACAATGGCCAGGAAGGTAAGGTGTATTATTATCTTCTCTGTGGTCCATTGCTCCTGCTGCTCGTTCTGGAGCCCTACCGCACGGTGGATCAACCGGTGAGGTGAAGTACGTTGGAGATTATGCGCGGGTCTAAAGGCGCCAAGACTAGGCTGGTGTAGGCCGCGCTTAAATTCTGGCGCTAGTAGTGCAACGGCTAGTCGTACGCGGCGATGCGGTGTCTGGGATATGCGGGCTTGCTTATGGGAAAGTTGTGCCTTTCCAGCTTAAGTGAGTCTCCGACAATTGATTGGCGTATCAACGAAACGCTAAGCCTGCACGGAAAGAATATGAGTACTGTTAGACCCATCCTGTGGTTTGTGAGGTTTCGACCAAAGCTCCCGGAACCACGACCGGTAAACGTTTCCGGAACGGCTAAGAAGCGCAGGCACCAGCCATCGCTACCATATGACGTTTCAATGCATATGATTGAATCGATCAGCAAGACGAATTAGCGAATAATGCGCCTTAGTTACGCATTCCTCGTAACAGGTAATTGGCACATGATAGACCCGCTGAGAGCTCTTAACTCTTGATTCTTGCTTCATCCACGTTAGTCGAGCGTTTGACAATGAAACGTTGTGCGTAAGTACCGCAGGTTTAGCATTTTTGAATTGATATCTTTCGTAAACAAAGACTTTATGGAGATTCAAAATTCGAACCAAACTGTTGGTAGTATATACACTACACTAGCCACGCGGGTGCGGGTACGTTCTTTATTGGTACATCTACCACCGATCGGTCAAACGTGTTCGATTCAATAGAGTCATTATGGTTTACCGCTCCTTTTTTTTACTCTCCTCTGGATACAATCATTCAATTACTCAATTTTCTTCCGAAAAGATCACCCCAATCGTACGCTATTCAGCGGAGCTACCTCGAATAGTGCAAGAAGATGCATGTATTTAGCGCCCCCAGGCCAGCCATGGGAGGGCGTACTTACTCAAATACAATCAGTTTTGACCCATGGTGCAGACAGATTGAAAAGGGCACAGAATCGTTGGAACAATTTTCAAATTAAGGATAGTTCAGTCCGTTAACATATCGGCTCCGCGTAATGATAGTCATTTCGTACACATTTATTCTGCATATGCGCTGCACTTTATGGCTTTGCGAGTCTTCTCAGATTACCCAAAACACTTCAATTACCTTCCACCCACCAGTAGGGGAGGTGAATTGTCAGCAGCCACCACGGTATGTATGTATGTATGTGTGTGTGTGTGTGTGTGGTTGAATTACACACACAAACACAAATAAAGACTTTGCGTCGTCGAACAATTGGTACAGCAACGCCATCGGCATACGGGACTGATTGATGATTTATCTTGATCGTTTGCGATGGCGGTTATCTATGGGTTTGTTTTTGCTTCAATACTGTTATTTTTTTTTTTTTGTTGTTTCTCGTTCCCAATCCCTTTCACCCATCTATTTTCCATTCCACCGTCGTGCTGGTAATGTGCAGGGCAGGCGAAGGTATGGCACTTTTATTTATTTGCTTACAGCAAATTGCAGCGAATTGTGCAAGTGAGTAGACGAACCAGCCACAACCTGGGCTCGGTGTGCATTTTCTACCCTTTTAGCATAAAAAGACCTTATGCACCATCGGTGGAAAAGCGGCTCGATTGAAAAAAGGTCGATTGTCGTCGATAGTACGGCAGCACTGCTGCGTAGTGGCACACAGCCAAAAGGAATCCGATATCGATCCACATCCTGGATCCACGAAAGATGGGTGGCCCCATCGTGGGCGAGAGCGAGAGGTCTGTGTTTGTTGTAGTTGTTGTTGGGAAGGCAACATGTGCGATAGAAAAGATCCTCGGAGCGAATGCGAACGTTTCCAACAAGAGGCCTTCCCATACAAAAAAAAAAGGCAAATAGAAACAATGCGATCCAGGGTGGTTTCTGGCGGCATTTACTATGATTTTGTTGTTGTTGTTGTTGTTGTTGTTGTTGTTGTTTGCTTTGTTTTTGGTTCCAGCTTTGTTTAGAGGGATGTAGCATCAATTCTCTTCGTCATTATTTGCATATAAAGCTTATCCACAATGCAGATCAACTGCCGCACAGCAGAAAGACGACCTCAGAACGAGTAAAGGGAGATGTTTAAAGGCGCCACTTTCCTGTTGCAAAAACTTACATGCGAGAAACTGCTGATATGAAGTGTCGAAACAGATTTGCTTACATTTGTTTAACAAATTGAAAACACAAATTCAATTGAACTGGAATTCACTTCTGTTAACAAGAGTTCTTTTGGGTGATTTGAGATTGACGATATGAGAATATTTCATTGAAGTCGAGGATGGCTCTAGTTTTAAGAAAGCTTTCGATTGATGAAATGTTTTGCTAAAAAAGATAATTACACGAGAATTTTCGTTCCAGAAAGATGCTATTTGAGATTTTAAAAGATAAAATAACCAGTAATTTTTAAAAAATAATTAAATGTGAAGTTTATATGAATTGCAATTAGACGGGAAAAAAGTGTTCATAAATTCATTGTTAAATCACGATTTATGTAAATGTTTTCATTCAGTGCTTTAGCTTAATTTCAAACTTCAATGTGCTTTCGTTTAGAAAAACGGTACAAATCTATCTATGAAGAACAACGGACGTTTATNGTTCCAGAAAGATGCTATTTGAGATTTTAAAAGATAAAATAACCAGTAATTTTTAAAAAATAATTAAATGTGAAGTTTATATGAATTGCAATTAGACGGGAAAAAAGTGTTCATAAATTCATTGTTAAATCACGATTTATGTAAATGTTTTCATTCAGTGCTTTAGCTTAATTTCAAACTTCAATGTGCTTTCGTTTAGAAAAACGGTACAAATCTATCTATGAAGAACAACGGACGTTTATAGATATTTCATTAATCTCTATTAACGAGAAATGTCGTAAAATTGCTTTAAAGGCTACATATTTTTTCCTTTCACGGAGTCCAAGGCCTTATCTGTCACTGTTTAAAGTTGTCCTATTTGAAGATTATTACTAGTTGATGAGTTCGTTTCTAAGTAGTGCATTTAATAAACAAGTAGGAAAAAATATTTTTTCAGTAAAAACAATATGAGACATAAACTCTCCAAACTCGGTAGGAAAAGACAGATCCCGTAAGAGAATGTTTGCATCTCCCATTTATCCTTTCAGTCAACATGCGTTGGGAGTTTTTGTACAACACGTGAAAGTTTTGCTACAAAACGCTCCGACCGAACGGTATGGAGTAAAAGAGCCAACGGCAGTATCGTTCAAAGCGTCCACCCGTACGGTACGGTAGCTGCCTATTCCACACTGTCAGCACTGTAACTTATTCGTATGTAAAAGAAGAACAAAATGATGTAATGTCTTTGATCACATGCAAACGTGTATGAAATCGGTTCAAAAGTTACGCCCCTATTACTTCTGGTCGAGTTGTCTTAAGGGCAGAAAGTGAACCTTACCATAAATATAAGCAAAGTTAGGGTTAGGGCATCCGTTTTGTTTATGACCGAGCAAAGTTAAACCGAGATTTTTTTTTCTCTCCCCAAGTTGTGATTAAGAGCTGAGTGAAATTTAGCAAAAACAGCATCGCTTGATATCTATGAAATGGTACGCAAATGTGTAAGGATGTACCCGACATACTTTTTAAGCAGTTTAATTTCTCGCAAGTAAATGTTGAAAGGGTACAAAGTACAAAAAATAGAAACCATCTACCGTAATGCCATGAGAGCAGATAATTGTGCTCGAACAAATAGTGATGCATACACGACATAAAACAAACACGAAGAATGTTTGATACCTTCCACGTTTCGACGGTCGAGCTTTGACCTATCTTGGCCGAAATCACACCCCAGCATAGTTGGCGTGCTTTTTACGCTCGAATCAAGCATCGATCACGATTCCGGGGATGCGAGTAAACCAGTTTACGCTGGCAACCAGCTTTAAACACGAGGCATTGTGACTTTGCCTTTCCAAAAATAACACGACATCGACGAACTCGATCGGCCGTGTGCGCCGGTCCGTTTGTATGGCGGGAACCCGCTTGCGATCGCTTTATTTCGCGCCAAAACAATCGGAATCGGTAGCTTTGATCTTCTAGTACAGCACCCGAGGGAAGAGGAAAAACAGCCAGCCAGGGGAAACAGGGCTCCGGGATTCAACGGGGCAGAACCCCGCCTGGCTTTGGTTCAAATTGTTTCAAGAATGTGCGACCAATAACGACGCGCGCGACGCACGCAGTGTATAGTCGGCAGTGATGTACTCCTAATCACGGGATACGGATGATCCATGCTGGAGGAATCTTGTCGAAAGTTTAACCCGTCTGCTCCCTACGAGCATCTACACCATCACTTGCCCACTATCACCTGAGTGTGGTCCTGGCGGCAATCTCAATCTCTCTTTCTCTCTTACTCTGTGTGTGTGTGTGCACTTTCGTCAAATTGATGCGGTGAGGATTATCGCGCTGAAAAGATTACCCCGTCCTGTATGCTTATGAGGGAGGTCGGTCGATGGGTTTCCGTTTCGAAGTATGATGATTAATAATTTCCCACATTGTCATGTCGTTTCATTCGAATCATTTATCTCTTTCTACTGTCGTGAACTTTCCTCTCCTTTGCTTGCGATAGGTTTTTGATACACATTCTATCATCATCACCATCGAGCCCGTCTTCGCCATCAGCAGTGCGCGTTGGTCCCAGTTTACGAGATCCCACAATCGACCATTTATCCAGTTTGTATACGCAGCACTCCTTTGATGTTGACGCAGTTCGCAGCTCAGCATCAATACATCCGTCACATGTAGCAGCAAGGTTAATTCACCATACGTGTCCCCACAGTACCCATCGAAGTGTGGGTTGTGGTTGTTTGTTTGTTTTTTTTTCTTCGTTGATTCGCTTCACTTCATTGCTTGCCAGTCAAAAAATATATTGTGAAAGTTTTCTGGTGCAGGATATCATCGAGCCGATATGATAAAGCTACGGCAGCTACATTTGATGATCATAACTCTCCTAACCTAATCAGCTGCACGGTACAGCAGCAAACCCATGGGCCATGGGCTATGGATTGCCACATCCTTCACCCAAACCGTGGTGGAACACGATAACGATTTCAAGCTTTAGCGCGGTTATTGAGTGACTCGTGTGAAGACACCGAAGAGTAGCTACTTAGTAAGTGATGAATTTCGGGGGAACAGTATTAATGACATGTTTATGAGGGACGTGTCTAAACGACGGCAGCAGCTTGTTGGAGAACGTCGTCGAAATGGTTCTACCGCTCGGGCTGTGACTTCCACCCCCTGATTTAATCCACTTCGTTCCAAACGTGCGAATGCCAGGAGTTGCCAGG
Source organism: Anopheles rivulorum (assembly GCA_018908115.1). Classification (NCBI taxonomy): domain Eukaryota; kingdom Metazoa; phylum Arthropoda; class Insecta; order Diptera; family Culicidae; genus Anopheles; species Anopheles rivulorum. The sequence continues at coordinate 456,871 of STHB01000010.1, forward strand.
AAGGATATATGTCATGATCGAATAGCGATAACTCGATATGAATAATTTTATCGTTCGCCCATGGGGAGCTGGTTAAAAATTAGAGAGATTCTCAGATTTTTAATGCCGTGTTTTTGTGGAGATAACTTTTGACGTAAAAGTGTACGCGGCACGAAGGACGACGTTAATTTGACAAAATGAGAATCTAGTCGTGGATGACACATGTGCGGCTCAAACATTTGAACGTTGATGCGATGCGATGATGATGCGTCGACGCGTCACAGCTGATGCAAAGATGAATTTGCATGTTTAGCAGCTTTAATCAAATGTACAATATCGATCTGTATTTTCAAAAATACAACCAACTGATGTGAATTGACAACGCAACTTGCTTCTAAACAGTTTGGTTTTGTCACTAAATTAACAGTGTGTTTTTCTGCTGTTAAGCTTTTCAACACACTTTAAACAGACGCCATAAAACTATCTTGCCTAAGTAAAGAAAACATTCTTAAAGTGATTTGTTTACTGCTTTAGTGTGTTCAGGAAACGGTTGTTTTACGACAACAACAATAGTTCACGTTTGATCCTACACGCTTTCAGAGGAGACAAGCTTTAATAAATTATGTGTGAGTGTTTTTATATTTTTTCCATGTTTTGATTTATTGTCTGCTGCGTCGATGGCACTGCACATCGCTACCGATTCCAGTTCTCCAAGCTTATGGTTTAGGTGTATTGTGTGCGTAAGAACTCATGTTCTATGTGAGGGACCATGAAACATGGGTTGGCTTTTATTAATTTGAATTTTGGGAAAAGATTAAGTATTGGAGGTGTTTATATGTTTGATTTTACGCTATGACTAATTTGATGAATGAGTTGATGATATTCTTTGTGCAAGTTGTGGTAAGTCTTATGACACACAAAAGACTAATGTTTGAGATTTTTTTATATACATTGTCGAATGTCTTGCAATTATGCCTTTAAGCTGGATAGATGGAATTTTTAAATGTTTCGAATAAGTACTGAATTACAAATCGACAGTATCGCACACACCCGCAATGTTCAGTGGTTAATCCGATCGCTTAGCAATGGTTGAAACAAGCGATTAACAACCGACGGAAATCGTATCGCTTCACCGAAAGCAAGCAAAGTCAAATGGAACGAAACATCGCCTAGCGGTCAGGACACAACCTTCGCCAGCAACTCAAACGAGAGTGACTTTTTCGATTGCGCAGCCGAGAAGCTAATCGCTAACCGCCACATAAACATGATTCTAGCCTTGATACATGGAAGCTGAAGCTTGAAAGCGTGAATTCATTTTCTTTTTGCTAAACCTTTAACGTTTCGGGGCTGCTGCTGCTCTTGTCGCAAGTGTGTGGTAAGTGTTAGTGATTGGTTTGCGGTTTCAGCTGTTTTCTATGTGCGGTTTCTGCTATTCTCAGTTTGTTCTGCCCGATTATTGTACAACCTGTCTCAAAGGGAAAGCGACGAACCGGACTGCGATTGATTGAATCCAGCAGGAATGTTATATAATTTAATTACTTTTGCATGTGCATAAATGATTTAGTTATACACAATTATAATTATTTTTAAAAAAGCAAACTTCTAAATTAGGTTGCAGAAATTTTAATACGCTTCATTTAAATATGTTATAAAACAATGCTCTCACTAGGATATATTTTTTTATTGCTAACATTTGTTCGCATATTAATTTACGTTAGGTTCACTCGTAAGTCGCTGTGAAATCGTTCGACATAAAAACGAATCGAAAACTGTAGCCCTAATTTTAATAGATGCAATTAGAACGATATTTGTATGTTGCAAAATCAACGTGTCTTTTAAAATCGTTTCTACTCCAAATAAACAAAACGCACTGTCTGATTTGATTGCCTTCACAGTGGAACTAGCTGGAAAATAAAGCTTACCAGCAAAGAGAAGTAGTAATAGAAAAAAACAACATAAAATACCATACCATTTGACACGGAAATTGATCAGCTCATTCCGTCCATGGTTCCACAGCGTCTATTGCCGTTGGCCAGAGCAACGAATTTAAATAATGAATTTTATGAACCAACAACAAGAAAAATCGACAAAATACAGAAACCCGGTGCGTCCCAAACATGAAACATTTTAGACGATTTAATGTTTTCGTGTGCTTTTTTTCTTCCTTCTGTTTTTTTATGTTGGTTGGTTGTTTATTGGGTTCTGTTAAGTTCATTCGTCAGCGTGCCGGCACGATTTTATTGTATTGTGGGCAATTGAAGTTCCCCACCATCATCCAAAATTCGTCATCGGCGTAGCGTAAGGTAGGTCGGTCGTTTAGCTTGGCAGGTGCATGAAAAGCGCAATGCGCCGACATTAAGTTAAAATAAAAAATAAAAACTGCTGCTCAGATTTAAAAAGGCTATCGATTTCTTAAATGGTGTGTGCTCGTCCTAAGCTCGTCAAGCAGAGCCATTTTAGTTTTTTGAGTATTAACCGTTTTTTTAGCACGAGAAATGTCTAGTTGAATGACATTTTGAGGATGGCATTGCGCTGTGGTAGCGCATATTTGCATCGAACCAAATCAAACAGGTAATTATATTGAATAGTTAATGCAAATTGGCTATTGTTGAACAATTTCATAAACGCAAAACGCGGTAATTCAAGGTTGGACCATTACATGTAAACCACTATCATTGGGAGGTATAATTATGTATTCAACTTACTTCCAACGCCCGTTTCAATTATACATGTTCCGTGTGATTGACTTGTTTGCGTCACAAATTGTGATATGTTTTTTGACCGATTTCTCTAAACTGCTCTATACACGGTCGGTACGCAATAGAAAGCTAAACTAATGGTAACAAAATAGCCGGAAAAGCGAATCAAAGAAAAACACACATTTGGTGTAGTTTTAATTTTAAACCATAAAACCCCACAATGAAATGGGAAAGAACAGGGAGAAAAAACATGTATCAATTAATTTTCTACCATTTCACTTTCCACGTATCGCGACACGAGAGTGCGGTAGCTGAATGAAACCAATCCGTCGGAAGGAAGCGAATGAATTTATCATACCTGAGGCTATTAACCATATATAAATGCAATCAGCGTGCGAAAAGTAGCGTTGCTAAATGTCGAAGAAAGGCTCCAACTTACGGAAAGCGAGTTCAAATTCATTCTCGTTCAGCTCGTTTAGCCACCTGCCTTCTCGGACGAACTGCAGCTCATCCAGCACGATGTAATGCGGTTGCGAGTTTCATGTGTTGCTCTGCTTTGCGATTTGCATGACCACCCGTTGTTCCATACCTGCTCTCCCCCATGCACACAAACACACACACGCATATTCACACAAAAATGCAGTTTTAGTTTTGCAATGGGGTTCGGAGGGTTGAAAAAACTAACAAAACAAAAAACACGCCACCCATACCCAACGTTACCATCGAAGGTGGTATCGAATCAGGGAAATAAAGAATCTGCCAAAACTAAAGGCTCACGAAACGATGTCAGCAACGGCAACGGCGACATTGTTTAATCGAAATTTTAAAAATAACAAATCAACATTGGTTTCATGGTTCGGGCAGAACAGGCACAGAGCCGAACATACGACCGCACGAGCGAACGAAAGAAAACATAATATAGTAGCTGAACAGCAACGAGACTTACGGTCTTATGGTTGAGCCATCTTTCAAATTTGCCACCGAAAACGTACAGAAACTGTGTGTGGGTGATGCACATGGCCCGGCATCAAACTTCCACGCCACACAACACGCTGAGCGGGGTTTTGGGGAGTGTTTTTTTATTTATTTTTTAGTTGCGGAAAATCGATTCCAGTTGTTTGAATGCGGAAAATGGAAACTTATAAAATTGGGCACAGCAAATAAAATACACCGATTTCAGCACCAAAACTTCCTGCCCATCATCATGCCCACAGCACATGGGAACTGAGCGAGACAGTAGCTACAAACCAGGAGTCGCTTCAAAAGACGCTTCTCCCCAAAAATAAAAGGACGCATACGGACGACTTTGTGTGTGTGTGTGTGTGTGTGTGTGTGTGTGTGTGTGTGTGTGTGTGTGTTGGTGCATCCACATAAAAGGTACACCACAGAAATGCTCCTTCACTTCACCCGTTGCATCACAATCACGCCATCACGCCAAAGGACGACGCAACGATGCCTGAAGATTATCCTTTCGTCTAGTGCAAAATGTTTGAATGCCTTGAAATAATTGTTTTGCCACCAACGAGCGAGCGCCGAAAAGTCAAAAAGGCGAAGTGAGAAAGCAAAAGTAAAAGGAACGGGCACAAACAAACAAAAATCTTTCGCGAATCTTGCACAGATTCCACATTTCTTTCTCGCGAACTCTGGCAGCGCAAATGACAGTCGGGAAGAAAATGTTCCGACGTACGTACCACGCATCTATCATCGTACGTAACCGGCACAGCCACACGGTCGTTATTGTGTGAAGCGAAATGTGGAAAAAATCCACCGGGTCGTCGAAATCTCGACACCGTGCATGCATTGACTCATTTGCGTTTCGGCCGAGTGTATGCTGCTGAAGATGAATGTAGTAAATGATGATATATGCATGCAATGGGCTTATCATCTGAGGGAGTTTACGAAAAGATCTACCACAGGACGGTGCACAAGCAAAAAGGGAGCATCAGTGGATGGGATTTGGTATTAAATTTCTTACAGCACAAACTTTTTCCCTTATATGTTAATCACACAAGAAAACCTCAATACATTGCTTATGAAGAAGGAACGTTCAATAGTTAAATTGAAACAAAAACTGTAACAAAATCAAATGGCAGAAAACTAGAATGAAGTCGATCAACTTCACACGGCTTATTTGGATTTGTAGCACGAAAAACTTTTTCGTTGCCATTTCATGCGAAATTCAAGCAAATTTAGCTATGCATTGCCGTAAACACTCAATTTTCACCCAGCTTATAGAAACAAAATTTTGCACTCGGGACAAATGTGCGAAACTTCACACATGTCATCCGGACGGCAGCGTGAGAAACATGACTTTTGTATGTGTTCTCAAGTTCATTTGATTAGGAAAAAATGAATCTAACTCTCTAGGTACGAAACTATCTGCAGTGCAATAAAATGAAAAGCAGGAAGGATATCGGCAACACATTCACACGACCGTTAATTGTTCACATATGGGGAGAGTGAGAGAGACACACACTCAATGGGTTGTGTTCGATGTGCTCGATCATGCGTATCATGATCGACAGAGCTTACCTTCCTATAACACCACCTGTCGATCGGACAAAAGTGCTTAAAAAAGGGAGACACACAAACAGAGCTGTGAAAATTGCATTAACCTAACCGTACACAACACGTGCCTTGGTACGGTTTGGACGCTTGTGGCCATGTGGCCAAGCCAGTGGATGGAAAAAGAAGGAATGCGCCTAAGCGTAACCGTCTTACAACAAGTAACGTCATTCGACAAATAAGCTTTACTTTTTCGCTTCATTTGGCATTGTGAAAGGGAAGCTTTAGCCGTTGGTTGTTTTTTTTTATGTGTGTTTCGTTTACTTACATTAAATATATTTGACTTTATTTCCCCACAAAATCAACATCACTCTTGGAGTGATGTTATGTGGAGACGTTTAGAGAACATGTATTAGCTAAACCGTTCAATCGTGATGCTTTGTAAAGGATAGTGAACAGACATTGCTTTTTCTCGTTGATTATGGAATACATACACTTACTTTTCTTCTTCAGAAATGGTGGTCCATCATGGTGCAAACTCCGTGGGTCGGACATTTCCATTAGGGGGCTGTATATTTTCCCCGGATCCATTCCTGGCGGAAAAAGTCCTAGCGGTGAATCGAGTCCAAACACTGTTGAAGAAATGGTAATAGCAGATAACATCATGATGTGAGAATACGAGGTATTGAGAAAGCAAACCCGTGTCTTTCGTAAGGTCTGGGAGGTGTCAGTCGCGTTTTACCTTGCAAAGACGACAAATGAATCCATTTTCAAACATATATCAACGTTATAATTTTTGTAAGACGCTGTAGGTGTGTTGGCCGCAATGATTACCAAAAAGAAATCCCACGATACGCGTGAAATCATAATGAGCAGAAGCATAACAAACTCCGCCAGATAAACATACTCACCAGCCGGCCACACTGGCGGTGAAGGAGGTTAGATTCGAATAAATTGTAGCCATTCAGGTCAACAGACAGTCCTACTATACCTTCACTCTCTCACATACATTAACAAAAGGCCAACACAGCTGCGAAATTGTAGATGAGCTAAAGAGCCGATCCGGGGTCCACCTTCCGAAAAGAATGAAGGAAGGAATGTCCAATGACCTACGCGCTGTGGCCATGCAGCACACTTTTGCATTTTTCGTGCGTTCACATGCGACATGGAACGGAATCGTTCATTTCGTCAGTGTTTTTTTTCTCCCAAAGGTTCATGTTCAGCCCCTTTCAGCCCAATTGCGAACTTTTCCAGCAGAAGATCAAAACACACAAAAAGACAACTCAGAGGAAAACAAAAATTCGCCCTCCAATGAAAAAAAAATCAGCGTCGTGTGAACCTTTTACATACAACTCCACCGAAAAAGCACACCATATACGCATGTATGTGTATGTGTGTGTGCCCTCATGCATACATACATAGTTGGTTAGAAAAACAAAACGATCCCAAAATGAGGGGAAAACAACTAAAACAAAGGAAATAATGACGCCTACGCGGGACACTGTGCGAGGGGGAGATAGTTGAGATTTTTCCCGTGCTAATCATGTGCCATGCCATGGGCCAGGCCAGCCCACGGGGTAGCTTCCCCAATTTCAGTCATTCAAAAATCGTCTCACGTCATGTAGAGAACGACCGCAAAAGAAGGTTAACGGGATCGGTTCCAAAAAAACAAAAAAAAAACCCAAAAAACGACACCTTGTGCCAGTGCGTTAATTACGTGACGTGGTCGACGCGCAAGACGCACGACGGGATCAGTGCTGAAGAACGGACGTACTGTTTTCGTGGTTATTTTTTTGTTGTTGTTTTTGATGATATTATCATTGACGATGGAGCATTTTTCTCGTTCAACTGACCGGTGGAAAATCACATGAAGCCAACCGCTTGGTGAAGCCGCGGTGGAGTAACGACGACGCACCTGTGAATGAACGAATCATTCGGATCACCAGCAGTAACCTCGCGACCTCTGCGACCGTGTATGATAAAATATGTAATTTTATATGGTCATTGTTGACCGCATGGTTCGCGGTCGGTTCTCGCACGGCGCCAACACACTGCACACAACTGAATCGAGACCGCGAAAATTTTGGGTGGAAAACAATAGGGGGAAATATCTTAATTTTTATTTTTATTGCCCGGCCTATCTGGTGGGTACCTGGTGGGCCAAAAAGGAAAGCAAAGGCTAAGACACGTAGATCGGTGGGCAGAACGTTTCGAATGCTTGAGACATTTTCCTTCGCGACCAGTGCGTGTGAGCGTGGGGTAGAAATGGTCTTGGGTAGGTAGGTAGGTGAACATTTTCGGGTTTTAGTAACAACCGTACAAAGGTTAAATGCACGTAAGTCTCACTTCTTCATGGATTATTAAACCTCATCAACGTAGTGGCGATTTTTGAACAAGCAATACATTGTATTGCAACGTTCGGGGCTGTTGAAACATCTCGTGAGAAGAAGAGGTGTCCATATCTTTGAATCGATTTGCCACTTTCCACGGTGAGCCATTCCATTTCATGTCATGGGCGTGCAATTTCTATTCGTCGAGCAATCGGGCGGCATAGAAAGTAAAATATTCATCGAAAATAGCACAATTGGTCTGATGTTGGCAATGTTTTCATACGAACTTTCTTGCATCCAATGGTGCATCCAGTATTGAATCCAGTACCTTAGTTCTTCCCAGAGGTTGAACCAATTGACCATACCCTGAAGTAATACCTGGATAGCATTAGACTTTGTTCTGCTATTGATTGAGATACGGCATCGAGCTGTCATACTTAATAACACTTAAAAATAAATAAATCTGATTTTATTCATTACATTGCAGGTGTTTCAAAACTAATCGCAGTTTTCAAAATCATGTTCATTCTTACATACGAATGAAACGATTTCAAATCGAACAGCTGATAAATTCAATAATAATTTCTGTTTGTCGTTAGGTAATAATGAAAAAATTATCCATTAAAAACAATGTATTTAAATCATAGGACTAGTAATTTAAATTCCTAAAGTGGCGAACAAGGATTCCACGGAATTGATGCAACATCCATCTATTGTTAAATGATTCGTTTAACGAAATGAAAATTTTAATTGCGATTCGAAAAGCAAAATGTGTCTTGTTCAAAAGTATACGTGCCTGTATTTGTCATACACTAATATATTTAGCTGTGTACGTAGATGTACGTATGCACACAAACATGATACTTACTGTGGGGCGGTGTGAGTGTGAGGGAAGAAACCGACGGCATGTGCGGGAAGGGAAGTGGCGAATGGGTTGGTCTCGGCGGTCCTTCCGAATGATTGAAGAAGGGTGGAAAGTTTAGGGTGGGACTGTGTAGAAAGTCTTTCGGCCCTCCAGCAGATCCTTTCGGACCATTGTGTGGATGATGATGATGCGGATGATGACCGTGGTGCAGACTGTTGTTGCTGCTGGTACTATTGCTACCACCATTATTGTTGTTGCTATTTCCGATACCAGATGAATGCTTGGGTGTTCCTGGCCTACCTCCACCACCGCCACCCCCGCCGCCACCAACACCACCTCCGCCAGGTTGGTGATGGTGCTTGTTATTGGGGTTGGTGTGATGTTGGTTGAGGATGCTGCTGTGATTGTTAGCGCCGGCGCTACCATTATTATTATTGCTGGAGTTGCCGCCATGGTTCTGTTTGTTGCTGCTGTTGCTGCCATTATTGTCCGTACCGCCACCGTCCGCCGTTGGGGGTCGCAGATGGGGTGAAGAGTTGCGTAGATGGTGCTGATGAGCTAGATGATGTGCGAGCGGATGCTGATGTGTACTGAGAGCGAGATCCATGTGGTCCAAAAAGTGTGGCGGTTCCATCAGATCGTCGTGCAGTAGCGAACGCTCATCCTCACGATCTTCGAGCTTCACACGCTTCGATTCGCCATGATGATGGTGATGGTGATGATGGTGATGCATAAGACTCAGCGCCGGGTGCAGGTTGTTGTTTAGTGACGAGAATGAGGGTGGTGGTGAGATTGAACCGAGTGAGCGATTCAACGCAGCACGGTTCAGATGCCGAATATCCTTCAGCGAAAGAAGTCCTCGGCTGCCCATGTGTCCACCGATTGGGTCGGATAGTGGCGAAGAGTCCTTGCTACCATCGGGCAAACGTGCGATACCATCTCGACTGGCTGTCCGGTCATTAGGTTCGCCACTGACAGTGTTGTTGTCCGATGACTCGATCGACGCTATTCGATTTCGTTGCTCACTAACTCCGATCGAAATGTTTCTAATTAGCTCGGAACTGCTAGGGGATGACTTTTTCATGCACAGATTTTCCGGTCCATCGGGCACGGGGGGCGATTCGGACGATGGTGGCGCAGTTTCAGTGTGAAGATCGTCTCCCGTCAGTAATCCTACGCTACTCTTCGAAGAAGACGTTTTGCGAGGGCTTAATTTGTGTAACGAGCGCGATCGCCTTTCATCGTTGTTCGTCGTCGTCGTCGGCGTCGCCGCCGCCGTCGTCGGTGTCGTTGTCGTCGGCGTTGTTGTCAAGCTGGCGGAAGATTGTGTTCGTAAATCTTCTTTCGCTACCAGTGCCGCGAATTTTTCATCGACCGATTGGCTTCGGTGCAAGATGCGCTTTAGATCATCGTCCTCATCATCATCCTCCAATTCCTCTAGCTCATCCTCATCGTCCGGACGGTCGTCGAGCAGATCCCGTTCGGTGTCGTCTGGGTCGTCCAGGGTCTGTGGGACAGGTGTTGACGGTTTGCTGCTCAGGTCCTGCGGCGCACAGTCCCCCGAGCGTCTTCGTGGACGAGCCTGCTTTCGGCGAGGCATTGGTGAGGTGCACGGATCAACGTTAGCACTGGGGAGATTGATCGACGGATCGGCAAACACTTGCGGTGGTAGCAACAGTTTCGGCGTGTTGGACGATATGAGACTGGCTGCGGTCGCACTGTGGTGTCGAAGCTGTCCCGTTTGGTGATTGGTTTGAAAGTTTGGCGAGGGTAACGAGGGCGACGTTGGCGATATAAGTGAGCTATCCAACAGACTAAAATCTTCCGGCGATTGGGCCGGCGTAGGCGTGTTTGCTGCTACCGGATGGTCTACTAAGCCTCGCACCTGCAACGATTCACCGGCCTGTATTAGTACCGAAAGTCGCTCCTGTGGAACACTGATTTCACCACGGTACATAAAATCGACGATCGCCTGTACGACCCATCCGCGGAAATCCTTCAGAACGATCACGGGATGTTTGCAGGGCGTTTCGGAAAACACACGCTGAAAGAATGGCGAGCAGGCGGACAAAACAACCTTATGCGCTCGGATGCTAGTTTCCGCACACACCAGCGTCACGTCGACGAGCGTCTTGGTCTGCAATAGCGTGTCGAATGCACGTAGTATATGATTTTGGTGATTGTTCCACCGAAGGCTGTAGTGTTCTTGATCAGGCATGATTTCAAATGATTCCTTCATAGTTTAGCTGGATGCGATGGATATATACGCTTGTTTGTACCACACTTTTGATCTGATTCTGCATACAAATATTGGCTCTGTAATTGATGCACTCGCAGCAAATGTCAACTAAACAGTGTCGAGAAAAAAAAGAATCGAGCTTTTCTTTCTTTGTAAAAGTGTTGATTCGATCGTTCTCTTTCTTACACTCTCTCTCTCTCTTGTTCTCTCTTTCTCTCTCTATCTCTCTCTATCTCTCTTTTGAAGGATGCTTTTTGAGTTCGGTTGTTTTTTACAGCAATAGCTTACACCATGAGATGTTTCATTGTACGGCAGTTGCAANCGGCGATTGGGCCGGCGTAGGCGTGTTTGCTGCTACCGGATGGTCTACTAAGCCTCGCACCTGCAACGATTCACCGGCCTGTATTAGTACCGAAAGTCGCTCCTGTGGAACACTGATTTCACCACGGTACATAAAATCGACGATCGCCTGTACGACCCATCCGCGGAAATCCTTCAGAACGATCACGGGATGTTTGCAGGGCGTTTCGGAAAACACACGCTGAAAGAATGGCGAGCAGGCGGACAAAACAACCTTATGCGCTCGGATGCTAGTTTCCGCACACACCAGCGTCACGTCGACGAGCGTCTTGGTCTGCAATAGCGTGTCGAATGCACGTAGTATATGATTTTGGTGATTGTTCCACCGAAGGCTGTAGTGTTCTTGATCAGGCATGATTTCAAATGATTCCTTCATAGTTTAGCTGGGTGCGATGGATATATACGCTTGTTTGTACCACACTTTTGATCTGATTCTGCATACAAATATTGGCCCTGTAATTGATGCACTCGCAGCAAATGCCAACTAAACAGTGTCGAAAAAAAAGAATCGAGCTTTTCTTTCTTTGTAAAAGTGTTGTTTCGATCGTTCTCTTTCTTGCACTCTCTCTCTCTTGTTCTCTCTTTCTCTCTCTATCTCTCTCTATCTCTCTATCTCTCTCTCTCTGTTTTGAAGGATGCTGTTTGAGTTCGGTTGTTTTTTACAGCAATATCTTACACCATCAGATGTTTCATTGTACGGCAGTTGCAATTTCGGCAGACTATTTCGGACTGTTTGTCTGGTGTTCAACACGGTTGCAGGATTTTTGGTTCCTTGTGCCGTTCCTTACGGATGCACGGTTGAACAGCTGTCTCACTCCACTCTTATCACTGTTTCTCTGATCTCGTAGCTAGCAACAGCAGTGCTCCTTTCATTCCAGGGCATGATCCTTCTAGCTGCAGTGGGTAGAATCTATTGTACATTCTGTGGAAAGAAACGGGGGGAAAAAAGAAAAGGATATCATATAATATGATTGTGAGACGAATAATGATGCTCAAAAACAGAAACAGAATTTGAACGTTAAACTACAGCTAGCAAACATGTAAGGTTTCTGGTAGAAATTGTGGCTTTTGTTATGTTACGGCGGCATGTATTTGACGGCTGTTCACTTGACAAAAATTGTCAAAACCAATGGGCAGCAAACGAAAACAAACAACATCAAGGAAAAGGGTGTTTTCTTTCTGCTGGGTACAGCACATCTCATAATATGCACCAATGGTTGTTTGTTTTTGCATTTGCACTGCTTTTTACATGTCATTTACAGTCAAGTTTTTTTTGTTTTCGTTGCTTCTTGAGTGCCTTGATCCCATAGTTTAAATGAGTTGATTAGGTATTACTAATGATTCAACGTTTAGGAGAATGAGTGTAGCTATTAAGCATTATTTAGTTAATTATTTTTTCTGTTTCGTGACTTTTTACAGATATTAATAACACATCCCTAAGTTTTTCCATTTTGGCTGACTTTGGCAAAATATTTCTTTTTATGAATCTGATTGATCTTAGGTTCAATCACCCGACTGTGCCACTCACAAGCTGTATTAATTATATACAAGATTGAATATGTGAAAAATGGTCGACTTAAATAACTAGTTGAGTGTTATCAATCAAAACTTAGAACGGGTGTTCATCCAAATTATGTAAAACGAACCTTAAACGTATTGCGATACTTAGTGGTGTAACTTTTTTATTTATATTTTGTTTCTATCTTCCAAATAGGAATATAAGTCACTGCACTAAAGGACCAGAAATATTAAAACTATATCTTTTCGATAACAAAATTGGAAGGACAATTTTGCATTTCATAGTTAATTGGTGATTTGTACTGTTTAATTATTAATTATGGGTTTAAGAATTGGTGTTGGTTATTTTCGTGTGCTTTAAAGTTGAATAACGAAACAAGAAACTTAAACATCATATGCAGTACGGTTGATGAATATTTTTACGATATAAAATGATATGATGGTTACTCAAACTACTTAACTTAAACTGATGTTTTTGAAAACAATTTTAAAATCAATAATAAACAGCAGCAAGCCGCAGGGGCGCCATGCCTAAAGTTTGAGTGAAATATTAAACGTTATTGCCATGGTTAAGTGTTGTATCTTTAAATGAAAATCATTGATAATTGTATTTTATGGGTATGACGGCGATTAGCTGTTATATTTTAACAAATTTTATGAATGAAAATAAATAAATCATCAACAGTTTTAAAATATATTTCGAAACAGCTAAATGGCTATATGACTCTATGTTAAATACACTTAAAGACTCAAAGGCTTACGTACCATATTTAGTTACGTAAACATTAAATAAACGTAAAAACACGTGAAGCAATTAATGTAATTTTGTTGCGCTGAGGTTTCGTTTTCATCCACCAGTCCGACCAACCAGACCATATGATTCGTGTAAAAATACAGCCCCAGCTCTTTTGTGTGTGCCACCTACGCGTAGGTGATGTGATGGAGTACGAAATTCTAATCGACGAAATGACGTGAGAGTTTGTTCTGTTAAGTCCTATCGCTACAAAGAAAAACACTCAACCCATTAACCATGGACTATCGTTTGAGAATAGTGGTCGAAATGGGGCAAGCGGTAAAAGGTTTAAAATTATCCAACCAATAACAAATGACTTGTATTGGAGGAACTTGTGAGCAATGCATTAATTAAATTCTTATCATAAAATTATATTTTCACTAGCTGCTACACTCCAAACGTAGCCAAAATATCAAATCCACATTTGTAAATAAACTTAAATGTAAGTATGTAAAATTGTCCAACATATCCTTGCTTTCCTGGCCCACAGTGTTTCAGCTGCAACCGTCAGCAACTGCAGCAAAGAATTCAACTCCTCTCACCAAATTGGGTAGCGTTAGACGAGAGTGTACNGGAGGAACTTGTGAGCAATGCATTAATTAAATTCTTATCATAAAATTATATTTTCACTAGCTGCTACACTCCAAACGTAGCCAAAATATCAAATCCACATTTGTAAATAAACTTAAATGTAAGTATGTAAAATTGTCCAACATATCCTTGCTTTCCTGGCCCACAGTGTTTCAGCTGCAACCGTCAGCAACTGCAGCAAAGAATTCAACTCCTCTCACCAAATTGGGTAGCGTTAGACGAGAGTGTACAATACCACGAAATTGAGGTAAGAACAGGACGCATCTAGTCCTAAAGCAGCATGCTGGTTTGCCTTGTACCGTGTCTCGAGTTAAGTACAGCTTCCGCACATTTGCATGAGCCGAGCATACCATAACGAGGGGTGACACGTATTAACACATCATAAGGAATATGTTACGTCGAGTAAAGGTTGCCTGAAAGAAAACCTGCCACCCCGTCCAGTGGGTTGGGGTGGGCGACTTGTACAGCGTGAGCGAACATTTCTCGGTGGACTAGATCTGAAAGACTCGAGGGTTTGCTTCCACAGGTTGTCGCACTGGTAGAGTGGCGGCCCTTTTCGACGGAGAACGGAGGCGCATTATTGCACACTGCTTAACGTTAACGTTGTCGTCACAGGTGCAGAAAAGCCAAGCACAACCAACCAGGCCGGCCTGACCTGCACACACTTACCAGGACCTAGGGAAGATTGCAGAACGTGTAGCAGGATGAAATAAAATGAAATGCTTTCGCTCGAAATTGTCCCCGAAGCGGCGTCGCATTGGTGTGTACAGATGGTAAAACCGGGCTCCACAGAGCAGTGCAGGGCTTAAAGGTAAACTACAGCATAGTTTCTGCATTTCTGCACATCGCTCCACACGAACATATCACGTGTAGAGAGCGAGGCAGTGTTCACCAAATCGTTGGTTCACACCGTCTCACACACGACGGCGGGCTCTATCGTGGCTACTAATGCACGTAACGGCTGAGAATAGGGGTGTTTTCGTGCTAATTTGTGTCAAAAATTTTACTGCCGCACCAAGGACTAGTGCGTCATTCCACGGGTATGCCATTGTGGTTCGGGTGGGGTTTGGTTGTGAAATGAGCAGCAATATATTTGATTAATTGGATGCTTGCTTCAAGCTACGCTTCACACTGCAGTCGGTCGGTCTTAGAAACAGCACGAACCATTTAAGCTAAAACAAAAATATCGCTTTAATATTTCTATTGCTTCCAAATTTTCAATTCCTGTTTTAGTGTCCACATCCAAAGGATTTATGGGAGTTGACACCTGATTGCTTACTTCACATAAATGAGTAGTTCAACACGATACTGCAGTAGAGTTTGAAAGAAAGATTTGTTAAAATTAAAAAATGAGTCAAAAATTCATTTTAATCTTGTCACTCTATTTATCATAATATGTAATGTGAATGTTGTTGGGAAGATATTTCCATAGTCAAAATCAATCAGAAATTGTGTCTTCACTAACGAACGCTTTTATGCTTATGCATATCCTTAACTTAGTTTAGCAATTATTTATATAGTTCCATTGCTCAAAGCTATAATTTTCATGTCGTTTTTGTTTATGCATAAAATAGGTACATTTATACGTGTGATTGAGATCGTTACATTTCTCATATGTAAATGTTGTCTTGCATGGAAAGGTATCACATGTCCGTTTGGTAGCAAAGGCGAGGGTGAAACTTAATTAAACAATTGCTCTGATTTCTGTCTTTACGGGTATTTTCCTTCCGGTTGCTCGCACTTCCGAACGAAGTTACACACATATAATTATCGACGTTGATTCACACCAACACGCAACATTCGTGAAGAACAGAATAGGGTGACCCGGGGACGTGTTTGCCCTTTGAACGTACGGTTCGCTTGACCAAACCAAACAAATCCTTGCCTTGCGTTATTATACTTGTAACTGATCCCGTTTTTACGAGCAAAGGGTAACCTAAGGTTACGTAGAGAGTTAATTTCACCACACATTTGCTTAAATTGTTCAAACGTCACAAACGTGGGTGGGGATATGTAAGAAAGTTGATATCGGTCACGGGTATGACGTGAAGTCACCATAAAGCCAAAAGCGAATTCTAGCGAAACCCAAAAGTATCGAGTCAGGTGCTGCAAAAGATTTGATTTATTAATGGTTGCGAAGAATGTTACTGTGTAAAATCTTTGACAAAAACACACTCTCCAAACGTTAACCGTACAGACACACATTTTCATGTCCCCTGAAAGCATCGAACCACCTAAAGCGACCATCTCGGATACTAAATGTTTCCCTTTGCAGCACCAACCTAAACATCATGCTTCGGTACTGTTGATTTGGAAAATATATAACATTTCCCATGACACACAAACACACACAAAAGCTGCCTCTTTGCTAATGTTTGATTTGAGCTGGAAAGAATTAGAGCTATCGACCGATTAGTGTTCCTGCGAGATCTGAGCATGGTGTTAGCGCATTAATTATCATAATTTATGCCATAGCATGCCTCCGTTCGGAAAAAATCCTCTATGACTGAAAAACGCACCTTACCAACTACAAGACACCTTCAACACAAACCGCGTCTTGCGTTACGAAACAAACTTAAAGAAGCATTGAAGAAGCACGTAATTAAAAATCTATCTCGATAGGAATATCTTTAAACATTGCTTGTATCAGGATTAATCACTTGAAACACTCGTTTACTGCAGTGACAAAAGGAGATGACTATTCCATGTTTATTAGTACTAATGATAAGCTAATCCATATTCTACATTACACACAATTAAGGGTTAACGTTACACACAATTGAAAAAATCGATTGTATCCCAAACGTACCTTTCCGGTTTATCCTTGTGTTTGCTGAATGTTACGTTCACAAATTTCACAACGTTCTTATCGAAATGGAATGATAATGTAATTTAGTTTGCATCCAATCAATACCGTTAGGGAGAGGAATAAACTTCGAGAGGAAGTTTGTTTCGTGCAGTTTTATATGTCTACAGTTACTTTTAACTCTATTTTTCACCATCTAAACCAGAAGTAAGTTTAATTTTGTTTAGCTATTCTATAAGCCGGACAGATTTTGCGTTTTCGAAACCAAACTGAAGGTGATGCGTTGGCGATGAATGTTTTTAATTTTACTGTTATCGAAGGATAAATTTTGCCAACTACAAATAACGCAAAATATTGCCTCAACCGCACCAGTCACTATCACATTGCACACGTACGCAAACGCTCTCACAAACCGACACACATACATGTACAGGCGCAAGGTATGGCCTTTGCTCCAAAATCTGCACCCTTTTCTTTCTCTAATCTATTTGCACACCGTGAGATACTTTTTGAAACATTCACGCTGCACTAGATTGCACGCTTTTGCAACAGAATACACAAATCGACGAACAGAACGGCATAATAACGGTCGAAATTTTGCATCGATTGTTCTGTTTCTAACCGGACGATGTTTTGTTGTGTTGTTTCTTTTATTTTATTTTATTTATTTTTTGTTACTCTATCACATTACTATTACGAAATTGCACAAAACAGAAAGGAACAAAAGTTTTCGAATGGAAACTAAACGGTATTAGTTCCGAAAGTTCAATTTTGACGATGCATTTAAAACCGAAGAACGAACGTATGCACTTAACTCATTGTTGTTGGTGCTTTTCACATAACTACTGTGTTCCTTCCATCGTTTCGATTTGTAATTCACTCATTTATTCGACGACAGACCGGATCAGCGTTCCATGTTAGTGTTTCCGGCACAGCATTTCTTTCAATGCCGCTCGACGAGGATGGGCTGGCTGTGTTTCCTTTCCTGTCTGCTGCAATATCATCATGATCGAATTCACAAGACGTTGTTATACCTTTTTACTGCCCGTCCCAACAGTGAAGAACCAATAGACGGGGTCGGTTATGTGAGTTATCAAAGATGAAAAATGGGTTTTTTTGTTTTTCATTTGCATTACCGAACACTGAAACGATAACATTGCTTGCTATCTTGTACCACTTGTCTCATTTTCGTTGCACTTTTTTTACTTGCTGCTGGATGCGTCAGAAAATGCCACTGCAATAACCTCGAAAACTAAACCGAAAAACACTGTTAGGATTCGTTTTTTTACAACCAATTTCCTTTGTTTCGTGTTTGGGCTGATTTGCGTTACACTCTTTTCCGATGGTAATTTTTATTGCACCTGCCGAAAATGGTAAACCTACAACTATGGTAGCATAACACGGTCGCCCCTTTTCATCTTATTCCGTGATGATCGACGACAACGGTACACATGCCATAAATCATAGCCCAGCGATCTAGTTCACATTATGCAGCAGAACACACACTGACTCACACAAAACAGGTACGATGACGACGAATGCAGTAATATGTTGTATGGAGATCGTAAGAAGGTCATTATTTCTCGCAGGATAACGTGTTCCGGTGCATGACCATTTATTCACACGAATAGACGAAATCCGCTCATGAATGATCAAGGATGTTTCCGACCTGTTACGTACGTTGTGTTATTCACGTTGTCGTTTCAGCAGAAGCTATATTTATTGATTTCACAAAACCAAAACACCACACCACGTATCATTGATCAAGTTCTGCACTACTGGATCGTTACTGACGTTGCTGTATTTATTTGGGTATTTTTTATTCTTTGTGTTACGATTTTTACACATACCACCTTCACAGTATTTGCGAGCCAAGCATGAATATTGCCGTCAATAAATATGCTGTTGTTGCGATTTGTTAAAATTTACACTTGTGCCAAACCTGTCTTAGCGCTTTGTATCGTATCCGTACAACTGTGGCACTTGCTTTTCAAACGAAATGAGACCGAATTTCGACTGCCGCCGCCAACCGAGTGCACATTTTGACCGACCGAAACAGATTAATTCCCCCTTTGCTTCGTAGCATAAGCATAACCCTGATGTGAGTGGCACTCGCGTCACATCGTTCGGTTCACCTTATGCTGAGCGCTCGCTGTTGAGCGTACAGAGTGACCGCGTGAGTTGGCTTTCCAGTGAGGTGAGTTGTGTTTGTCTCGACGCTTTGAGCGACCCGAAGCGCGGCCAGGCAAAAAAGAAATTATGGACTAGCAGTAGTTTTACTTGCTGCATTATTGAATATATTCGGTACACACAATTTATCCAATTTTTACAAATGCAAGGTACTTAATATAATCCATAATGATTTGAAAGTAAATGTCTACAGCAGTTCTAAAACTTTTCAATTAGGTAAACAGCGGGGCAGAATCAAGCTAAAACAAAAAGTTGATATTTCTATGATCTATTTGTAGTCATCGATCAATGTAACAATAACATGATTTCTTAGCTTTGGTGATTTACTGCTAAACGATTAAAATGTCCCAGAAATGAGTATTGCATGACATTTGTGTTTTGTGCTCAGCAAATTGGGAAAATGCAAATGTGAGATTAAACAGGCAACATTTATTACAAGCACGAACATTGTATTAATTTCGCAGTCACATAGACTATTGTAAGATTTTGTTAAATGGCATTTTCAGCAAATTGAAGTACGCAGCCAGTAAAGCTATATGCCATGGTACTGCTAGTCCAAAATTTCATTTAGCCCGCCAGCTTCGGGTCGCTCAAAACGACGAAACAAACACAACTCACCTCACTGGAAAGCCAACTCACGCGGTCACTCATCATCGTCAACAACGGGCGCTCAGCATAAGGTGAACCGAAACGATGTGACGCGAGTGCCACTCACATCAGGGTTATGCTTATGCTACGAAGCAAAGGGGGAATTAATCTGCTTCGGTCGGTCAAAATGTGCACTCGGTTGGCGGCGGCAGTCGAACTTTGGTCTCGTTTCGTTTGGAAAGCAAGTAACCAACAGTTGTTGGCCTGCTATCCTAGGAGAAAACAGACCCGACGTGGCGCTACAAACGATAACTCTTCTCTTTTCTCTATTTTCCTAATCTCCTTCTTCCGCTTGCATACGCTCGAGTATGCACATGCGCATAATTATTTTACATATACACCCACACCATATTAAGAATTAGAGAAAAAGACAGTACGAATAGGTTAAAGAGTAGAAATGAGTGAAAGCGACATGTTTCTAATTCTGATTAGGTACTACCGTTGGTTGCTGTGTATGTACGAAAGGGTCATATTAAAGGTAAAGCGTACGTATCAAGGATCAGCTCTTCCTAATCGTTGAGTTGCCTTTTTTATGCCAACCAGTACGTATCAAGGCTGCTCATCTGTGACACAGATATATCTGAACAAATATGGCACAGCAACGATTTTTAATTTATCAATTCTTCAGATAAGTTTGAATACAATGCAAAGATAAACGAAAAAAGAGTGTAGAAAATTATTGACCTTTGAAAATATGGTTATTATAAACTGTTCAGAATAAGTTGTATACAACATTTTGATAAACCATTGTTGTTTTTCCCTTTGTTTGAAAGAGCTACATGTTTGTTCGTCCAAAAGGGGGTTGTGCCTTGCATGAACGTCTCACATAGCAAACATGTATGTGCTCTCGCTCACCTAATCATAAAGCTCATGTGCACACGCCCAATGCAAGACCATATACTGCTGCAGCACCATGTCTACTAGCTGCCAATCGAAGAGAGCCGAACTGAAACTAGTAAATTGAAAGCAATACGAGTAGTTACCAGTTAGGTTAATATAAATCGATGCATTTTTCATTTGCCTGTAACAAATTGATCCTCGAACTGGTTTTAGCTCAGTTAAAGGGTATTGTTCGTTACGTTTTTGTTATGTGGTTTTCCAAAAACGACCAAAGGCACACCTTTAACTTGGCTGACCTGGTGAAAAAATTCAATATTCCAAGTTAGAGGAAAAACCCAAAGAAATTGGCGCTTGCAACGCTACGAGACATAAATATAATAAAGCAGAAGAAAAAAAAATGAACCAAAACGCTGCAGGGCTTAGGGCCCGCGAGAGGTTGGGAGAAACGCAAAGGTCCAGCATAAAAGTCGCGACCGCTATTTTGCGTTGGGTCGATCCGTCTGCTTTAGGTTAGGTTAGTTTCTTTTTAACAACGCGCCTTCGCATCAAGACGGTCATTTAGACCGTTGTGTTTTTTTTTGTTCACTTCACTTCTCTTCTCGTCTTCTGATTGTTATGCTATTCTCCTTAACTTCTTCATGTTCTTCTTCTAACTTCTTTGTGGTTTCGTTTTCTTCCGGAAAGTTTCCCTGCTTTCACTCTGTTTGATCCTTGCGAGTGTTAACGGTCAGTCGGCTGGCCATTCGAAGCCTTCGGTAAAGATTTTTACGTCGCCGGTACCGGTGACGGAAGGTAGAGAAAATAAAGATGGAAAATGTCCACTAGACTAAACGCTTCAGGAAGGATGAGTTCCAGTAGCAGTACGAAATGCAACCGAAAGATCGGCGCGGGACGACAAAAAAACTGAAGCAAAAAGACCATTACGCTAAGTTAAAAGGGAAATTTCAAGGCTATGAAATGCCTCCCCACAGCCCTGTTCTGATTGACCTAGTAACGTCGCAAAGATTATCTATTCTTTTGCTCGAGTTCTTTTTTCTTTTATTGTTTTCCTTAGTTTTTGGAGGATTTTTGCCCGTTCAGAGAGGTGTGCACGGTTTGAAGTGTTATTTAACAGATCGTTTTTCGTGTGTTATGCTAAATCCCAATGCACGCGAACGAAAAATTTACCTAATTGTCGAAAGTGTTGTTAAAGCTAGCCTTTTTGTTTCATCCTGTAGAACACTTTCACTTGTTCGTTAATTGCACAGAAAGTTCCAGATTTCGCACTAATGCTTTTCGAGGCGGGAAATTCGTTAGCACTTTCGATTTCACATGATAGATTTTTGTTATTCTCTTAAAAATAAATCAGCTAACGATCGGTACTTGTCACCACCTTCGTTATCCTGGGCGTTTTTGCTTTCATGTGAAGCAGGAAATAAGTTTAGCAAGTTAAAATTCATTAACGCTATACTCAGCAGGCATAACGAAGAGGACAAAATTAATTATTTTACACTCTTGGCAAGATATGCCTGTTGGCGTATTAAACTTTTCATGCTAGTAAGTACAAACTGTTGAAGTACCAAGTTTTCATGGGAGTAAATGAATAACGTTGTTACTTTTAGAATTTTGGAAGTAAACGTATTGATTATTTGATATAAAACACATTTTACAAACATTCCAATTATTACTATTCAACTATTTAGAACTCTTTTTATACTACATTACTTTTATAAAAGTTAACTGAAAATACGCTTCAAAACGTTAAGCAAGCTATAATGAGCCCCTTGTTATCGTTTTCCCTTCGCAAATCGTTTATCGAAATACTCATTAGGAATCAACAGAACCCGTCATCCTGATTTGATGAATTACATTTTGCTCGATTTCATGCTTATGAGGTACACATTATGCGCAAAAATAAAAATCCACATTAAATCATTTTCGTTGCTCGGTAAAGCCACACTACAGCTTCTAGTACCGATTGGTACTTTAACCAATATTTAATTGGAATCTAGTGCTGCTGCTGAGGGAGTTAAATTAAACAAATAAAAATAGGTGTCTGGTTTGGTACCAATTCATGCATCGTACGAGATCCTATGCAGTATTATGTTTGGTCACTGGTGAAATGGTTTATGGTCCATAGAAACAAAACTTTTGTAAATTACTTGGCTTACATACACAATTAATACAAACATTGCGTTGCCTGTTAATTGTAATGACATTTGCTAGGTTAAAATATGTCAAAATGCACTATATTATATTTATAATGATATAATTTAGGAACATTAAATAATCTTAAAACAGCTGACCTTCAGGGTCAATAGAACTCTTTTCAAGAGATACACAAATACCATACATTGTTTGTCGATACCTTTTGGCAAGTGAGACTTGTAAGGTGTAGAGATAATTTTCTTCGTCGGTAGAATTGCCAAGCACTCTAATTATTATCTGAGTTCAAAATGAGTTCAAAATACAATAATTTTTTCATTTAATCTCTGTCATACGAATAAGATGTATATACAAATATCTTTATTACTCTCGTTCAATCAGAACTCAGTTTTACATTTTTTGAACTCGATATCCTTACTTGGTAATATTCCTTCATTGCTGTCTTTAGTAACAATATGATACGCATGAAAATTCTCTTGGTTTTGTTTTTTCACATCTTACTTGCCTTCGATTGCAACCATTGAACTCCAAAGCCCGTGATAACGTAAGATGAAACTTAATGTATCCATTAATTACTATTGGTATTTCTACGTGTTGAATATATGTTCTCTCTACTAGATGAATGATCAATGTAGTTTTGATGGCAGAAAACAAGACACAACAGTATATAAAAAGTACAAGGAAAAACTACGAATTTAAAAACAAAGTACAGTCAGATGCCTTGTATGATCAATATAACTTTATGATATCACAAAATATTATCATACATTTCAAACATTGCCATAACTGCACAATACGTTAAAGGTAGAAGTCTACACATCATCAAGAATAGAAGGATAGTCCTAACGGATGTCTATGAATCCAACTGAGATGGCACATAGGCTCACTAAATAACTTTAACTTTTCTGGATGTCACGTTCAATATGAAGAATTTTATGTTATCTCCGAAAATAAAGCATAATTCCTGTGGTAGATCTCACACATAATTTGGACATGATTGTCTAAGTTTGTAAAAAAAAATCCCAGTCCCAATGTTTCGCAACCATGTATATAGTCATCACAAGCGGTGTTGATAATACGACGCTAAGCCATCATCCTTGATGTTAAATAAAAATAAAAAATATTTGAATATAAGAATAACTAATGATTCGCAAATACGAAAATAAAAGTATACCGGTTAGGTTAGAAGTTAAACAAGCCTAATATTTTCTCAATGGTCTCCTTAACTTATTTATGTAATAAAAGATTTCTATCTTTGGTACTGACTCTCAACCAAATAAGCTACATTCTGTAGATGGCTTGAGGAGTTTTAATCATGCTTTTAGTGATTGAATGCAATAAACATTTTTGTATTACGTCTCCTATCCAGCGACTCAGCTTGGCATATGATTTGTATGCTGGCGCAACGTAATTTTACGAATTCGAAACCCAAACACTCCACTATGAAATCATGTGTGTTCACACATTGCTATTCATATCAGGCGTCACTTTTGCAGAGCACCGACCTATATGTGAGTTCTAGCGTCGAAGCCAACAGGCCAGAGAAGCGTACACTTAATTAGAACATGAATTTTCTTATTTTCACCAGCAAAGTTTTTTGCATGCATCTTTTGTTTGTTTCTCATACGGTTTAATTTTTGCTGATTGATATGGGACTGACTTTTCCTGCACGCCGTTCCGTACGCAGGTTTTTCTTTTTTCTCCTGTAACAACTTGGTAAATGTGCCGCTTCCATGTGGTTCGAAATTTTGTTCTCCTTTCGCTGTAAATTATGTTTATGCAACAGCCGCACAGCGGTTGGGGTGGGTTTTGCGAACGAATGTTTTGAAAATTCTTTATCAACTCTCGAAGGAAATCATACTCATGATGGCTCAAATGTAAATGCTCGCGTTCCTTTCGGTTTGTTTTATTTTTTATTTTTGTTTTGTTTTGCTCTCCCCCATGAACGGGATCACACCGTATCCTTAAAACCACATACTGCACAGCTAACTTTGTTGCACTCATCAAGAACAAAACTGGCAGGAAAAGCAAACGAGCGCCCGCGCAACCTTTGCATGGTGTGGCAAGACACCCGTGTATCACAAGCAGAGGCGCTCAACGCTTCCAGTTGATGAGGTTCATGATGTTCGGAGCGTTAGCAGGAAGGGTAGATGCAGTCGAATGTAAAAATACACATAAGTTTTCACTCCTTTGCTGCGAGATTCTGAGCTGTTTTGCACTATGTTGTGTGATGCTTTTTTAAGCGTCGTCTTATTTCTTTTTCCGCCTTCACTGCTTGGCGTCGGTTTTTCACTTGTCGTATCCTTTTAAACAGCGGTGCCAACGACTTTCCGCGGTGAAGGGCCTCGGTCGCGAAAGGAGTGTAGGAGAGTACGTTGCAAAACGGTAGCGTTAATTTCGATAAAAACTAACTAAAAAACTTAACTTATTTATTTGCTCTCTTGCGTGATGCGGGATTTTTACCATAAGCGCGGAAGGCGCTCGGTAAGGATGGATGCCGGTGCAATAAGCGTCCCTCGCATAACTCTTCCCACCTCCACCCCGTCCGATGGGGCTCTTACCTGCTCTATCTCGTTATCAGATTGAGTTTACGGCAAAAGTAACCTCGGCGAAAGAAAAAAAAAAACGCAAGTAAAACAACAACTCAAGTGTTTGCAGAACTGAAGAAATGATACGTTTTCCTTGACTGTGCTTTACCTCTTAAAAGCATACACACATCATCGCAACTCATGCCCCAGGTGAACTTGTTCAGACTTTCATTCTATTTCTGCTTATCCTGTTTTCATCGTGCACCGACGACGACCTAGATGTACGTATGGGGTTTGGGTGTTTTCCGCTGGGATGAAACCAAAACCGAGTCGGAACTCCAAACGTCCTTATGCGAATATTTTTTTTATCTCGTTCGTTCGTTCGTTCTTCTTCATTTACCTCTCAATCTTCAATTACCACAACCAGAACTTTCCGTTTTTCGTAACCATCTGCAATCGACTGCAACGTAAAAGCTGCATACGAGGTGCGCGTTGTTGTTTTTTTTTTGTTCTCGTTTTT
Organism: Anopheles rivulorum; assembly: GCA_018908115.1. Taxonomy (NCBI): domain Eukaryota; kingdom Metazoa; phylum Arthropoda; class Insecta; order Diptera; family Culicidae; genus Anopheles; species Anopheles rivulorum. The sequence goes on from STHB01000010.1 coordinate 482,427, forward strand.
TTGCATAACATAAAACAACGCAACGGGGAACAAGAAAAAAAAACAGAGCTCAAGAGGTTGGAGCGCCTAGGTTGGAAAATATATATTCACAAATGGCATCAGTAGCACACGAATGTTTCTATTTGCTTCATCAGCCTGTGTTTCTGAACAGTATTGAGCAATTGTATCATTTTCCCGTGACTTTTTATCCTAAAGCTCTGCCAAAAATTGGACAAATTTTATTTCTGATGCTAAAGATTGGCAGTAAAGGTAGTAAACTAATTTGAGAATTGGGCATAATTTTATTAGCTTAAATATTTAGTGACATGTCCTGCCCTAAGCACCTTGGTACTTAATTAGCAACCTACAGATGAACCTTCTTCAGCGAACGTTGGGCAACAGATAGGGAAGAAAAAAGCAAACAAGTGGTACATTCTCTTTACCGACCGCACGGACATAAAGATGCACTCGGCGTGATGCACTTGCATGCTGTCGAGCGTTCACATAAACATAGGCGCTTATAATGAGCGCAGCAAACTTGTGTGCATGAGAGCAAATTGTTCGATAGAGCGATCAAAATAATGAATGATGCAAAACAGCGTCCAGAGAAAAAAAGTAGAAAACAACTCCATTTCTACCGAGAAGCAGTTAAACTTGTGATAAAAAGGCGGCTTCTCGACCAACTTACCACATTTAGACTTCCTACTCGTCGAAGGCATTCGAGTGGCTTTTTGGTTCCATTTTCCCATTTCGGCAGCGATGGTACTTGCGGGTTTTGAAAGGAGAATTCATAGCACATGTACCATACTGCACTTATCCGTTCCTTTTGTGTCACGATGCATTTTCCACTCGTAATTTTTGGACCGACTTGCAACCCTTCTAAATGTCGCGCATCGTCATTGTCGCTGTGCATAGCTCAAATTAGTAGCGAAAAGTAGCAACTATGAAGAACCCTTAGGCCAGTACTTTCGCAACAAAAATTTCGCCATGTTTGGTGTGTATGTGTCCGTGCCGCAAATAGTCATCGGTAGAAAGTTACCGGTTAACATATTTGGTTTTTGGCATCGGATTT